>JABCKT010006467.1:0-114432 GCA_018858115.1 Tephrocybe rancida | reverse complement strand
ACTCCACTGGAGTCCACCCAGTCCGACCGGAGTCCACTGGACTCCGAGTGGAAAAGGGGGGGGAGTGTAAAGTCCTCATAATTGCTGGAAATGTTAGCTAAAATTCATGGACTTCTGACTGGGTGTGAGGAGCGACCAGAGGTTGGCAACGAGCAGCGTGGGTAGTGAAAACAAGTTGCCTGATGCAATCTGAACTTGTTAGCATCACAAAATATGGCAATAATGGGTCGAAAATATCCCAAAAGCTCGAAGTCCTCCAAGGTGCGTGCCCAATTTTGACCTGTGGATCTGTGCAATGAAGCTTAACTGCTTTGTTGACGCTGCTACGAACCACGCATGTGCAAGACCTCGCACTCTACTTGACACGCAGTGCATTGAAGCAGCCCTTACCTGGATGTGCGGAGACCTAGGTGATGCATGCCCTTGAGTTATCGCTTGACAACAGCTAGCTTAACCTCCTCTCCTAGTTCCTCAATGTGTACATTGGCATAGGCTGGCTTCGTCCTTCCGCTCTGCATGCCCTCGGATGACTCTATTATTGCCTTAACCTAGTTGGACGTGAGCAAGCCTGTGTACCTTGCGATTTCCAAGGGCCCGCGCCCGCAACCCTCTGAACGCACCTGACATGACCGCGCAGCCCGCGTCCCTCCCATCCGAGTACCACTGCAGGTTGTGAGTTGCAAGATCCTAGCTGAGCCGGAGCTGGAGGTTAATGGCAAGCGCGTGGGTGTGTGGATGGTTGGTGAGCAATGGATAGAGGGGGTAGGTGATTATGGTTTTGAAGAGCACAATTGGTTCGACTCAGGGCGTGTGGGAGGAGTGTTTGGGCAGTGTGCGCGGTGTTCACTGGCAAAAAATGTTGTGTTGCGACATGGTCTCTGTGTGACATATTTACAATCTATGTATTAAATTGTCTAATATAGAGTTTTAATCTTGTCCCCTTCCCCCACTGTATCTCGTGTCACAGCTGTAAGTTAACCCATACCACATTGTCGGAGCCCACCCTATTGAAGGTCGGCAACGGGTGGTGTGGGTAATAATAACAAGGGGCCATAATTTTGCTAGCTGTCAAGTTACGCAGTAAGTAAAGATAAGGGCAAGCATTTTTGAAAAGCAAGGTGCTTGGCTGGAAGTACGATATATTAGATTGTAAGGAGTACATGCGCGGTTTTAGTTTGCTCTAGGCCTATGTGATTGATATCGTCGATGCCAGATTCGCGGGTCGACTCGTCGCCTTCCGTTATGGTGTCATGTCGGAACGACATCCTCATGTTTGCCTGCTCGCAGGGTGAACATTGCGAAGGTATGTCACGTGTAACCCATCTTACCTCTAGCGTGGGCAATGTCGGGTCCACTTCGAAACGCGCGGCTATCAGTGAGCGAGCATTTAGTGTCGCCAACAAACTGTTGGCGTAGACTGGGCGTGATATTCGACCGTTTAGATATCAGAGCCTGATCTATCTCATGCAAATCACTTACGAGGAGTTAGAGGCGCGTAGAAAGCGAGATAAACGAACTTGCTATTCCAAACGACTGCCTAGCATCTCTGTTTTCAGCCACGCCGGTGAGAAACTGAGGGGAAGCGCTTACAGCGATGACCGATGTGATAGTGCATGTGCTTGCGAAGATGCCGGTTGTCAGAGGATACACGAGTAATTTCTCCAACATGTCACTCGTTCTAACGGAGTTAGGCTTCCGCGACACATCTAGCACTATATATCATGAACATACCTCTTAATTTGGACCGAACGTCGAGCGCGCCACAGCAGGAAGACAATCGCCCCGGTGATAGTCGCGTCAGTGGCAGCTTCAACAGCGGCCAGCGCCGCGACAAGACCCTTAAGTCAATTTGAATCAAGGAGATGGCTTAACGACATATGCCCTGTGCTTACTTCGATACTTGCAAATTGGGAGTATAGGCGAAAATTGTGCCTGTTCAAAAATCATATTAACGGAGGGTGGTGAATCGAAAACAAGCACTGACGCGAGTCCAAATATGGCTGAATGTAAATAATGAAGTTCAGCACAAGATGGGCGATGGTTGTTTATTCGACGCACCTCCGTTCAAACCGCCTTCCGAAATGATCAGGAAGGCCTAGACTCAGCACGGGTAAGAGCAATGACAATTAAGGAGGGTAATAGAGGCGCACAATGATAGTTGTCGCTATTCTGCTTCTATGGCTCACTTGGAATCGAATTGAATACGGTGAATGTTATGCCTTGCCCCAGATTGACAAGTGAGCTTACAGATCCAGACTCTACGCAGAAAAAAACTTCAACCGCGCCCATGAGCGAAATTGCTAGATAATGAATTAGGTGTTGCATACCTTCTGGAGAATAGCATCATCAAAGCCTGTTACCATGGGTTGATTAACTCCGCTAGTGTCAAGAGGGGGTCTTGTAGTGACTTACGGCGACCAGTATTTGATCCTGTTATCAACGTTATCGTTCGACTGTGTGATGCTCATTATGAGAATGTATGCACGCACGCTCAGGCTCCTGTGTAGTGAGAACACGAGTGTTCAGAAGGTCCGTTTAGTAACTAATAGGTAATCGTTCGGCTTACGGTACAATTCTGCTAAGCCTTACTGGATCAGCTTGTTCTGTTACCAGGTGGGTGTATACTGCATAAGAGAGAAACCCTTCGTGGATGGTATTGAGGATACTGCGCGGAAGGAGTCAAGCATGCGTATAAATGATACACGGCTGCGGAATACATACAGGATTGATATGACCTGGTATTATAATTGGAAGCGATAAGGTCATTGGCCACTGACGTCCGACGAGAGTCGTTCACTTACCAGACACTTTACCCAGAGTGGGTCGTGCTTATATGTCTGTGCATCACACATGATGAGATGAGCTCGACTCGATCCTGAAGCTGCTCACTCGAAAATAGTAATAAGTCTGGCTCCAAGTCAAACCACACAACCTTCAATTCCGGTAAGGAAGGCAGGATCTCCAGGCATTTCGAGATCTTGTACGTACAAGGCTCCGACTCTGAATTTCAAGGTTAGGCGGACTCTGATTTGTCGAACAGAAGGAGAACTCACATAGTTGCAATCAAGAGGATCCCCATCTGCGTCTGGGGTTCATCACAGGAGAGGGTGGTAGCTATGTTTGAACCCACCGAGTCGTCCAACGACCTCGCTGTCGTCGTTGTTGAGGACATTGTCCGCAGGTCCTAGAGGGATAAGAATTAGGTAGGCGGAATGGCAGTGAGGCTCCTCGGTCTTCGACCTTGTTGAGCTCCTGGCTATATAGTGTGATTAGGATCATGGCGTTGGCGGTGATGTCAATAGAATTATATAGTCATCATTTCATAAACGTACACGAGGTACTGGCGATCACCTGTCAAGAGCGAGCCAAAACCCCATGTCCCTCGTGGCTTACGGGTCTCTCCTTCAATCTGCATCCGTAACTGCATTTCTCAAAGTGAATGAAGGCTGGTTCCAGTTTCAAGTGTTTTCTGCAGGTTGGATGGGTGATCCTTTGCGGGCGGGCCTGTGAGTTGGCTTGTTCGGTGTTCAGGTTTCGAGATAATAGTGAGTTTCCACCACGATTTGAGTTTTGTGGGTTACTACATAAGGTCGTCGAAACTGACTACTCAAGTAGTCAGGTGGTATCCACAAGTCATTAAAAAACCACCCACTATTCCCAGAACGGCAGGGCTCTAGAGTAATGATAATGCTTGTAGAGGATTGATGAACTTTACATTCGAAGTTGCGAGGTCCAGTGATTCAGCTTTCTTTTTGTCAATGCCCCGGGAGTTGGGGTGGCTCGTTTCAGGAAAGAAACCATAAGTACATGAGAAGAAATGCCAGCACTCCCGAGGCACACAAAGCGAACTGCATGATGTGCCAGGACGCACAGTGCGCAGCGAGTCCTAAAAACGAGTTAGTCTTTCGTTAAGGTGAGTTCAATGATCTCACCTCCAACGAGCGGTGCAAGAGTTGGCCCGAGGAGAATGGACTATTCGCATTGTCAGAATGAACATGCAGCGGAGATGAAACACAAACTTACGGCAAGAAAGACATCCACCGCTGTTCCACGTTGTTCCCGAGCACAGATGTCGCCGATCACGCCTGCTCCGACGGTCATCGCAGGGGACGCGCCGAGGGTTTGGCAGAACCGGAAGGCCATCAAAACTAGGATAGATTGCGACAGTGCCATCCCCGGGGATCCAAACGCGGACAGGCTCAGCCCGAAGAGGTAGACAGGCCTTCGACCATCTGATTGAAAGATGGTAAGGTATCAAAAGATAGTTTGTGACACAGTGCACTGACAGTACGTCGAGTACGATTCTCCTCCTGGGCTTCTCAAACCGGCCGCGAACACGGCTGAGCCTAAAGCTAGACTGTGGGTGGGTTACTCTCAGATTTGTGGCAAACGGAAGAGGATCCTTAAACTCAATATACCTAACAACTTCTCCAGATGATTCTAGGTCACTTGCGATCCGTGGAACATGTACAAGTGGAACAAAGGAGCCTGTGATGAAAACTAGGGAAAAGGGCGAGGCTCCCAACAAAGGCTATTTTTGAACGGTGAATGACGTACGAGGAAGCACTCCTTCCAGATCTAAGGTTTTGTTAGACCGGTGACCGTTCCCTCTACGGAGACAAATCTCGAGTAGACTCGGAGGGGCCGGTGTAACTGAGCTTAAATTATGTAATAGGACGTTATATGGCACTGCTGGCTCTCATTATCTACCCTGCTTGCTGTCTTGATCTTGATGAGGCTTACTGATAATTCATACAGCTCGACGTCCTGCATACAAATCCAACTTCAAGTACACTTCAGGCTATAACACCACGTACGTCCCAGGATGCGGAACATGAAGAGACGCCAGTGATCGTAGAGCCCGTCACCATACCGTGCCCGCGCCGATACACGGGATTGGGAGCCTCCCCTTCCTACTATACCCTCCGTGGTTCCGTCCAACTCCAACTCCAACTCGAATTCGTCGAGTTCATCAAGCAGGAGCCTGCGGAGCTCAGTGTCCTCTGCGTCTGATATGACTGTACACAAGGGACCAGGAGGCAAAGGGGGACCAGGGGGACAGGCAATACAGTGGCCACCGGAATTCTACGCGGATTTCACGTCGAGGGTGTGGCTTACCTACCGCGCGTAGTTCGAGCCTATCCGGGATGGGAGCTGGCGGATTTGACGGGGGAGAGCGCGGAGTTCTTGGGCGGGACGCCGGGGAAGAGGGGGAGCAGGGAAGGAGAGGGAGGGGCAGGTGGAGGAAGGAAATGGTGGGGCGCGGAGAAGGGGTGGACGAGCGACTCAGGATGGGGCTGCATGCTCCGCACCGGGCAATCCCTCCTCGCCAACGCTCTCATCCACCTGCACTTGGGGCGCGGTACGTTCCCTTCCCTCCCTTTATACTTCCGTACTCACCCCTTCGAACGTAGATTGGAGAAGACCCCCGCATGCGGTGCACACGGCAGACTACGTGACCTATGTAAAAACACTGACGTGGTTCCTGGATATGCCGAATAAGGAGGCGCCGTTTAGTGTGCATAGCATGGCCTTGGCCGGAAAGGAGCTGGGAACCGAGGTGGGGAATTGGTTTGGGCCTAGTATGGCTGCGGGAGGGATTCAGTGCGTTTTTTTGTGGTTTCGTCTCCCTTTGTAGGCGGCTCTCGAGCTCGCTGGGTACGTTTGAGATTGAGCTCGAGTGGAGTTAGGGTTCTCCTCCCCACCTTCGCTTTCTTTTTGCAATCTTACTTCTTTTGCATCAAGCTCGACTACCTTGCTAACCATCCCACCCCCACCCCACAGCACCCTCATCACCGCCTTCCCCGACGCGGGCCTCGGTGCCGCAGTAGCGACCGACGGCGTCCTCTTCCAATCGGAAGTGTTCACCTCCTCACACCGTCGCCTCTAGCGCACGCTCACCCCGGCGGCACAACAAGGCCCTCTCCGCATCCTGGGGCGACAGGCCCGTGCTGCTACTTATTGTGGTACGCCTGGGGCTGGACGGGGTGAATCCGATTTATTATAAGACTATCAAGGTGCGGTATTCCCTTCTGGCTTTCTGACGATCTTAACGGTGTATATGTAGATGCTGTATACGTTCCCGCAATCCGTGGGTATCGCCGGAGGACGCCCGAGCTCTTCCTACTACTTCGTCGGCTCGCAGGCAGACAACCTATTCTACCTCGACCCGCACCATGCTAGGCCCGCAATTCCCCTGAGGACCCCTCCCGCAACAAGCACGCACAGAGACGACCCCGGAAGATTCGGCGGATAGGCCCCCGAACCGGGCCGCGACGAGGTCATCCTCGTCTGTGCGCACGGGCTCCTCGACGTTCTCTTACCACGCGCCGCCGTCGCCGTCGCCGCTGCAGCAGGAGTTCTCTACGTCGAGTGAGAGCGCCACATCTTCTGATTCTGGGACGAGGCACCATACGAAGGCGCATTCCACAACCGTGGCCTCTCGTTCGCCCTCGATACGGCATTCCCAGAACCAGCACGCCAACTCCAACAGCAGATTTAGGTCAGCTAGTGTCAGCCACAATCAAAGTAACAGTCCCGCCTCGAGCGAGGCGATGAGCGAGTCCGAGCTCCGTATGGCGTCGGGGTTGGATCCATTACAGGATTTCTACGTTAGTGTGTACCCCGCGGCTGAGCTGAGGATGTTCCACTGCGAGAGGGTTAGGAAGATGCCGCTTAGTGGCCTGGACCCCAGTATGCTTATTGGGTTTTTGTGTAAGGATGAGGCGGATTGGGAGGATTTCAGGGGGAGGGTTGGGGAGGTGCGATTTTCTTTTCCCGTTGGGTTCAGAGATATAAAGCTTATATGGGTTCGTAGCTGCCAAGGACGGTGTTCTCAGTGCAGGAGGAGCCCCCGACGTGGCCTGTCAATTTCGATGATAATATGGGCCTGGAGTCGATCTCGGAGCCGGATCCGGGTGATTTGTTTATGGATAGAGGACCAGGACCAGGACGAGGATGACGAGCGGGATGACGATGATGAGGATGGGGATGGGGAGCAGTTCTTTGAGTCGAGGTCAGGGTCGGCGTCGACGTCTAGTACGAGCGCCAGTGGGAGCGCAAGCGCAAGCGGGAGCAGTGCGAGAAGGGGGAAGGGAAGGGCTATGAGCGAGGAGGTGGATACTGAGGAGGATCCTGTGGACCCTATCACGCCTTTACCGAATGCGAGGTTCTTGATACCCCGGTCTGCTGGGAGTGGGAAGGACGCAGACGATGGCGAAGATGACGGGGAGAGGGTGGAGAGGGATATGTATGAGGAGGGCAATATCGAGGACGACTGAGTGGACCCGTCCGTGCCCACACCCTAGTTAGATACATCTATGGAGTGTGTCCTGTCATCTGTGGATGCATCTTTCTAGGTCTGTATAATCTACAACATAGAAACACCGTCTCTACATGTGAAACTGAACCCCAAATATTTTCATGTTTTATGTATGTGTGGACGGAGCCTCACCTCGCACGGCCCGAATAACGGACGCATCAACAACGAAAACATTCTTTGTTCCATAGACCTTGAGGTTGGGATCGACGACACCGACATTTGTGATAAGTACGTTCGTATTCAAGAATCTCAACTTCACTTCAAGGATGGAACTTGGTAAAAACAAATTGATCATCAACTTGAAATTAGAAGTTACATGGCATCAAACTCCGACACCGGATATACGAGGGTCCACGACCACTACTCCGATCCATCTACATTGCCAGAAAGCCTAGAAAAACCGGCTTTCGTAGGGACCGCCCATGGTATTGAGGACGACCCCGCCGGAAAAGACTTTTATATCCCTCGTTTATCATCGACCCATCGCGTCCATCAACTTCCTTACGAGGTTTTGTCGTGCCGGGACGCGGCCTTGTTGACAGAACTCCTGAGGCGCTGACATTTGTTCCCCCCAAGCCTGCCATAGGGCCATGTCAAATGTCAAAACTATTCTCCTCCGCATTTCCTACCCCGGGGCCCGTAAACTTCACATGGGCGGTGCCTCCTTCAAGAAGATCCTCTTCCTTGGCTAATTTGACAACGGCCAAGGCAAATATACCCTGACCTGGAGTAGGAACTCTATAAAGCCTGCCACGACGGCCTGTCAGGTACGTACTCTCAAAGCCCTAGAACTTCTACAGGCCAACAGAAACTTCCAATCATGTTCTCCCGCGTCCCCACCATATTTCTGCTGGTCCTACTGACTTTCACGTTGCTTGTGTCTGCCACAACCACTGTCACAGTGACTAGTGTACGTCGTTGACAAGGCGGCGCCACACCGTGGGCTTCTCCTTAACCTGATTTCTCTATGCAGCCGGCTCCTAACCCCACCTCGGCTCCTATGCCTGCGAGCCAGTGCGGAACAGGCAAGACCCATTGTTGTGAGGCGCTAGAGCGCGTGAGTGCTTTCTGTCTGTGCCCCGTTATACCTGCCAATTCAATGTGGATTACAGTCGAATGGAAGTGTTGTCGGTATCATCTTGGGCCTGCTCGGCGTCGTCCTTGAGGGTGTGGAAGCCTTGATGTACGTCAATTCACTTCTACTAACGAACTTTGCTTGATGAGCTCAACCTCAGTGGTATACACTGTGTCCCAATCGACATCCTCGGACTTGGTCAGAACCAATGCCACAACGAGGCAGTTTGCTGCCAGAACGATGCTTTCGTGAGTCGCCATGGCGCTTTCTTTTTGCAGGGATCAAGCACTGACCGCATGAGACAGTCTGGTCTAATTGTCATTGCATGTGTACCCATCAATATCAATCTTTGAAGTGGGTAGGAAACAACGCAGAAGCGTGCGAGATCAGTCTTTGTTCAATGGGAGAGTCCAATGATTTTGGCAACATTCATAAGTACTGACTCTGTAAAGCTTGCAAAATATCATGATAGTATCTCCAATATACTACTCTCCTGCGTCCAGTGAATACTGCCCTACGCCGAGTGAAGCTCGTTTATTAGTGGACGAAGGGGCCTTGAGATGAGTAACGCAACGTAGATGTATTAAATTGTCTAATTTACAGTTTTAATCTTGTTCCCTTCCTCCATATCTCGTGTCACAGCTGTAAATCACATAACGCATACCGCACTGCAGAGCCCACCCAATTGAAGGTTGGCAACGAGTGGTGTGGGTAACAATATCAAGGGGCCATAACTTTGCTAGTTATCAAGTTACGCAGTGAAGATAAGAGCTAGCATTTTTGAAACGCAAGGTGTTTGTTCGCAACGGAAACCCCTCGTACCTGGTGGTGGTGGTGGATCCGGTTTTCAATCACGGGGCATGGTCTGCTGTTTTGGCGTCTTGCGGACAAGCGCTAGTCTGATATCAATGTCGTCAGTGGCAAGCTCTACATTGAGGTTCGCCGACTGTCGTAGCTGGAGGTACGATATATTAGATTGTAAGGAGCACATGCGCCGCTTTAGTTCGCTCTAGGCCTATGTGATTTATATCGTCGATGCCAGATTCGCAGGTCGACTCGTCTTCAGTTATGGTGCCATGTCGGAACGACAGCTTCGTGTTTGACTGCTCGCAGGGTGAACATCACGAAGGTATGTCATGCGTAGCTCATCTTACCTCTAGCATGGGCAATGTCGGATCCACTTCGAAACGCGCGGCTATCAGTGAGCGAACATTTAGTGTCGCTAACAAACCGTTGGCGTAGACTGGGCGTGATATTCAACCGTTTAGATATCAGAGCCTGATCTATCCCATGCAAATCACTTACGAGGAGTTAGAGGCGCGTAGAAAGCGAGATAGATGAACTTGTTATTCCAAACGACTGCCTAGCATCTCTGTTTTCAGCCACGCTGGTGAGAAACTCTGAGGGGAAGCAAATACGGCGATGACCGATGCGATAACGCATGTGCTTGCGAAGATGCCGGTTGTCAGAGGATACATGAGTAATTTCTCCAACATGTCACTCGTTCTAACGGAGTTAGGCTTTCACGACACATCTAGCACTAAATGTCACGAACATACCTCTTACTTTGGACCGAACGTCGAACGCGCCACAGCAGGAAGACGATCGCCCCGGTGATAGTCACGTCGGCGGCAGCTCCAACCGCGGCCAGCGCCACGACAAGGCCCTTGCGTCAATTCGAATTTAGAAGATGGCTTAACGACATATGCCCTGCACTTACTTCGATACTTGCAAATTGGGTGTATAGGCGAAAATTGTGCCTATTCAAAGATCTTATTAACGAAGGATGGTGAATCGAACACAAGCACTGACGCGAGTCCAAATATGGCTGAATGTAAATAATGAAGTTCAGCACAAGATGGGCGATGGCTGTTTATTCGACGCACCTCCGTTCAAACCGCCTTCCGAAATGATCAGGAAGGCCTAGACTCAGCACAGGTAAGAGCAATGTCAGTAATGGAGGGTAATAGAGGCGCACTATGACAGCTGTCGCTATTCTGCTTCTATGGCTCACTTGGAATCGAGAATACGGTGAACTTTATGTCTCGCCCCAGATTGACAAGTGAGCTTACAGATCCAGATTCTACGCAGAAAAAAACTTGAACCGCGCCCATGAGCGAAATTGCTCGATGATGAATTACGTGTTGCATACCTTCTAGAGAACAGCATCATCAACGCCTGTTACCATGGGTTGATTAACTTCGCTGGTGTCAAGAGGGGGTCTTGTAGTGACTTACGGTGACCAATATTTGATCCTGTTATCAACGGTATCGTTCGACTGTGTGATGCTCATTATGAGAGTGTATGCACGCACGCTCAGGCTCCTGGTAGTGGGAACGCGAGTGTTCAGAAGGTCCATTTAATAACTGATAGGTAATCGTTCGACTTACGGTACCATTCTGCTAAGCCTTACTGGATCAGCTTGTTCTGTTACCAGGTGGGTATATACGGCATGAGAGAGAAGCCCTTCGTGGATGGTATTGAGGATACTGCGCGGAAGGAGTCAAGCATGCGTATAAACGATACACGGCTGCGGAATACATACAGGATTGATATGACCTGGCATTATAATTGGAAGTGATAAAGTCATTGGCCACTGACGTCTGACGAGGGTCGCTCACTTACCAGACATTTTACCCAGAGTGGGTCGTGCTTATATGTCTGTGCATCACATATGATGAGATGAGATTAACTCGATCCTGAAGCCGCTCACTCGGAAGTAGTAATAAGTCTGGCTCCAGGTCAAACCACACAACCTTCAATTTCGGTAAGGAAGGCAGGATCTCCAAACATCTCGAGATCTTGTACGTACAAGGCTCCGACTCTGAATTTCAGGGTTAAGCAGACTCAGTTGTCGAACGGAAGGAAAGCTCACATCGTTGCAATCAAGAGAATCCCCATCTACATCTGGGGTTCATCACAGGAGAGGGTGACAGCTATGTTTGGACCCACCGAGTCGTCCAACGACCTCGCTGTCGTCGTCGTTGAAGACATTGTCCGCAAGTCCTAGCGGGATAAGAATTAGGCGGGCGGAATGGCAGTGAGGCTCCTCGGTCTTCGGCCTTAGCTCCTGGCCAATATAGTGCGATTAGGATCATGGCATTGGCGGTGATGTCAACAGAATTGTATAGGCATCATTTCATAAAAGTACACGAGGTACTGGTGATCAACTGTCAAGTGCGAGCCGACACCCCATGTCCCTCGTGGCTTGCGGCCCGGGGTCTCTCCATAAATCTGCACTTGTGACTCCATTTCACAAAGTCAATGAAGGCTGGTTCCAGGTTCAAGTGTTTTCTGCAGGTTGGATGGGTGATCTTTTGCGGGCGGGTCTGTGAGTTGTGGGTTCAGGTAGGCTTGTTCGATGTTCGGGTTTCGGGATAATGGTTCGAGTCGAAGCCCTGATTTGGGTTTTGTGGGTTATTACATAGAACATCACATAGATCTCGTCTATGCCTAGATCGGTCAATCAGCGTTCTCCCTATTATGTATGCATGACGAAATATACAAATCACACTTCAAGCTGCTCACACACCTGTAAAACCAGAACGAAAAAATAGACTACAAGCACAAGATTACAAGTGCGCCGAACTGGCGGACCCAATGTCATTCCAGGCACGCAGGTGGTCTCCATAGCGGACAATAACCCAAAGCATCCTTTGACTGACCGTCACTGACGTTAGGACTGCAAGTAGGAAATGAGGAAGCTCCTTACCCGTAATCTATCCACGCCAGTACCGCACAAATGCCATATGCGGGCGCCACGCCAATAGTATTGATCAAAGGAAGCGCTCCAGACAGGATAATTGCCAACATCCACGATCGAAATCTACTTGAAATGAGTACATGGGCAAATGTAGAACGCTCTACGGGCAAATAGGATGTACGTGCCAGCTGCTATCCCGCAAAGGCATGATATCGATGAGATACGCAGCGGTTGGACCAAGTACCATTTGTACCTAATTATAAGGGTAAGTCTGAATATGACCTGTGACAGACAGAAAGTGTCAGGCTGTTGTTTACGTTAGCACGTGATATAACGAGGACTAGATATAACCACCGACTTCGTCGCGTTGAGCAAAGACATTTCCCTGTCTCCTGCAAACCTGACGTGTCCAACCACAGAGGTTTCTTAGTACCTTGTTTCAACGTCGAAAATATAGCGCTGGCTTGCAAGAGACATGTAAGGAAATATGAGGGTCTAACAACATGAAAGCTCTCGACGAGATACTAACAAGATTGACAGAAAAAAAGATTTTATTAGATCTGAACTCGGTGATCCTACCACGTATTTGTGAATCGTTTGATCAGATTAGATTCTATCATTTCCTGTTCGAATAACAGTATTCGCGTGCTTGAAAGTGAACATTTTTCTCTCCTTACATCCCTGTATTCTTCCTGGTCTTCCTCCATCAGCAACCCCGGTGTACATCGGAGGTGGCGGACCCCACCACTACGCCGATTGCAGAGGTGGCTTGCCAAGGACTGACCATCATCGCCGTCGTTGGCCTCAACGCGGACTCAGACTGGCTCTACTCTCACACCGCCCCGGCGCCTAGCCACACGGAAGAGCTCAATGAGAAGGTTGTCGCCGCCAACCCCGTATCACTGTGGTCACCAATCCGTGAGTTTCACATAGACGCTGATCTGATCTCCGTTTGAAGTTTCTCGGCATGAAGGACTTCATCATCACACTGCGTAGGCAGACAAGATGCAGCAAGGTGCCTGTCCTCGTACACACGTGGTACCTTGGTAACTCCAATTGAGATGCCATCGCTGATGTTCTCTTTGGTAAATAAAGCCCCGCAAGCTGTCATTGGTTTTTCCCAAGAGGCTTGAGATGTGTTGTCTTATAGATAGAAATGGCGCTCGCAACACCACATGACACCATTGACTGGACTTTGAAGGAGATTTGTGCGATCGAAGCACACACAGAAACCTCCACGTACCCCAGTCGTCTTCTTGTACTACTTACTTGGAGAAACTTGCGTGCACCCGCCAGTTTTCGAGGCGAATGATACGTGCCGAGAACTTGGGAGACGCTGTGATAAAACTACAGAGCCATTGAAATAACTACAATGGACTGAAAGCAGTTCGCAATAGGTTCAACACACGGTTCAATTCCACGATCAGATATAGAGATGGGTCGCGCGTGGCCTCCTGGGTACGTCGAATTTTTGGCAGTGTATCGTTTCACAGCCTTCTGATCACGAGTGTAGGATTGTATGTGATAGAGCTTCTAAAGACTTACATTGGCACCTAAGGGGTACTGCGGAAAAGTCGATGATGAATCGATGCCACTTTCGATTCCTGGTCATAAAATTCAGAGGAGGCTGAGGCGTGACAGAAGGGGTGAAAACCCTCCAGCTAGAGAAGGACGCGATGATCACGTTGGTATTCATATTCAAGAATCTCAAGACTTAGATGGAACCGGGTTAAAACAAGTTGATCATCAGGCTTACAAGTTACATAGCATCAAACTCCGAGTGCGAGCGGCTTATAAGCCACTCAATAGAGTCATCGGCAAGTTCTCACCCCCATTCTTACCTTTCTTGTGAAGTCCAGTATGCCCCCCCGAGGCGCTTCTAAACGCGGTGGTCCACGAAGAGGTTCACAGCCTCTTCGGGGAACTCCAAGTGGTCGCGACGCTCCCCGTGGGGTTGTACAAGCCGGGAATATTCCCGTTGGCCTTGCAAGCACTGGTGGTGAGTTGTCGGTTCTGTAAACCATACTTTGAGACTATAATACACTGTTTGCAAGCTCATATTACCACTGTGGGTGTCAAGAGGCCAGGACATGGTACTGGAGGAACACCGCTGGCGATCGTCACCAATAGCTTTATTGCTGAAATACCCGACGAAATCACAAGACACTACGACGGTAGGCTTTCTTCCCATATGGCACACTTCTCACTTGCCTCGGACTCAACCCTTCACTTAGTTGGTATGTTCTCTGCATTTATCTTGGTATTTGGCCAGCCATCAATACATTGCATGTTCTAGCTTTTTCGATCAACGTCCACCCTCGAGTTAACAGGCTCCTTCTCAAGAAGCTTGAGGAAGAAGTGGCTCCAGAGATCTTCACTAAGAAAACTGTGTTCGATGGACGAAAGAACCTGTTCGCTTCGTACGAACTAGCACTCGGACCCACAAATTCTCGCCAGGCATGCTCGTACACTTTACTCTCGATAGGCGAGGCTAGTGAGGGCCTCACTAGCCTTCTGACATTTCATTAGTTCCATCTTCCTCTCTCGCCTCAAGGGAGCAATTCCGACCGGTCGCCGAAGATCTACAGCATCACCATTACGAAAGTTAACGAGATTAATCCTGAGTACGTCTACAAAGCGCCTAGCATCAAAGTATCTTTCTTACACCTAGATCTATGCATCCAGGGTCCTCCATCGCTTTGTACAAGGCAAATACTCTCAAGACGAGAAGGTTCTTACTGCGATCATGGTAAGTCTGCTGTTATCTGGATGATTGATAGAGACCAATGCGGATGCCCTTAGGCGCTCAACGTCGTTGTACGCATGGATCCCAGCGAAAAATACCCCTTCAACGTCAGGTCTTTCTTCACCGACAAGGAAACCAAGGATATCGGTTCAGGTATCGTTCTCTGGCGGGGATACTTCCAGTCGATCAGGCCCGGTATTGGTCGCATGTTCGTAAATGTCGACATCTCGACAGGCATGATGTACAGGCCCGGGCCCCTCATCGACCTCGCCCTTCACTTCTTTGGCAAGCAAGGCCAGACTCTAGCAGTGCTTTCTCCAAAGCAGGCCCTTCCAGATCGTGAACGTCTTCGCCTACAACGATTCCTTGTCGGCGTCAAAGTGACCACACCGCACACAGCCGGAGCAAGGCCCAATGCCCCCCCTCGGATTATCAAGAAACTCAGCACTGTCGGCGCCAACGAGACCAGGTTCACTATGCGTGATGGTGTATCGATGACTGTCGCGGATTATTTCAGGAAGGAAGCTAATCTCCCTTTGAAGTATCCCAATATTCTTTGCGTCGAAGTTTGTCCCGTCGCTTCTTGATTTTCAACCTATTACTTACTCACGGCTCGCGTTACCATTTAGGTCGGATCTGGGGCTCTCATTCCGTTTGAGATGTGCACTGTCCCTCCAGGACAGATTATGAAGAAGCAGATACCATCAGACAAGACGAAGAACATGGTGGAATTCTCCACCATGAAGCCCGTCGATCGCTTCAAGAGCATCGAGAATGGTCTAAGAACGGTTTGTATCCCTTTACAGTGTGACATCAAATTGTCGTATTCATTATCGAACGATTCAGGTACTATCATATGGGCAATCGGAATATGTTCGCGACTTTGGTATGAGCGTAGTGACAACATCAGGCCCACTTGCCCTCACGGCGCGAGTGCTCCCGGCCCCGACTCTGAAGTACGGCCAAGGAAGTAAACAGCCTACAATTGTACGTCTTGATTTATGTTGAAGCTGATGTATTCTTAATATATTCTCAGCAACCACGAAATGGATCGTGGAACATGTAAGCGACCTCAATTTCAATACTTAATGATCACTCAATCTTAATCTCATTTTCAGGATTGATAAGAAGTTCTACCGACCTCAAACCATAGAGAGATGGGTTGTTGTATCGTACGAAGGGCGTCGTGGCTTTTCACCAGAAGCAGCGAAAGAGATGGTTGCGAGGCTTGTCCTCGCGTGCAAGGCTGTCGGTAAGGAGTTTCCCATGTGCTGTTTGCTATGATGATGACTTGTGAACTTGTTCTTTCATAGGTATGACTGTCGAAGACGAAAATCCTCTTATCAAATGGGTAAATGGACACGGCACAGTTGCTGGCGTATGTTCCGAAAATCTGTTAATTGCTAATTCAAAATGACTCTCATATCTAGGAACTGAAGGCTGCCGTGGAGGCGGTAAAAAAGGCCGCGAGTGAGAGACGTCGTCCTGGAGGCCCGAACTTGATTGTGGTCGTCCTTCCGGACGGAGGAAACGAGATCTATAGCGCTGTAAAACAGTCAGTTTATCTCCATTTCCAGGTCTCCGTATATTCTCTGAAGTCTAACGCCTCGTGTCCAGCTTTGGGGATATAACTGTTGGTTTCGGTCTTCTGTTGGTTCGGATACTTACCGATTGTTTAACGTTAGACGGGTATTGCAACCCAATGTTTGAAATCGACTAAGGTCTTTCGAGCCAAGCCACAATACTGGGCGAATGTATGTCTAAAGTGAGTTTTGTCAAGCATTGTCTGGTACATTTCCTTGATATTGGGAACTAGGATCAATCCGAAGCTGGGAGGTATCAATAGCATTCCCAATCCTGCATCAGTGAAGGCATTAACTGACCCCGTCTTCCCCACCATTGTAATGGGTAAGGTTTCTGTCCTCGCTGGTTCGATACTTGCTCACTTGCTGTTTTTCGAAGGTGCGGATGTTATCCATCCCGCCCCTGGTTCTGAGGGACGCCCTTCGTTCACTTCCGTTGTTGGGAACGTCGATTCGGAGACTGCCAAATATATCGCAACTACGAGAGTGCAAACATCGAAGCAGGAAATGATCGACGACCTTCAGGCAATGTGTAAAGTGTGTCATCATCTTTATGCGCATCACAACTATTGTTGACCCTACGTGTAGGAGATCTTGCAGAAGTATGCAAAATATCGAGCTTCGGTCGAAAAGAAACCTCAACCGACGTCGCCCAAGCGATTAATATTCTATCGAGGTAACTTTTAATCTGGATTTCCAACAACCGACACGACATTAATGTGCCCTCTAGATGGAGTTTCGGAAGGGCAATTCCAGCAGGTTCTCGATCTGGGTAATTGTACACCCTTTCGCCCCTCGATACTTTGCTAACACCTCTCGCATAGAACTCCCCTTGATCAAAGGTATGTATTTCTTGATATTCTAACACCGCAGTATCTAAGGCCCTTCCAGCGGCGTGTGCAGAGCTGAAGATGACACCCAAGATCACGATAATTGTTGTAGGAAAGCGTCATCACGTTCGGTATGTTGGAAGCCATGATAACGTATTCACGATGCTAATCTGGACTCGGAAATTAGATTCAAGACGCAGAATGATCGCGATGCGGACAGGAGTGGAAATTGCCCAGCAGGAACGGTTGTCGACACGGAAATCGTACACCCCACGGAATTCGATTTTTTCTTACAAAGCCATAGTGGCCTTCTTGGAACCAGTCGGCCAGCCCATTACTCTGTATGTGTGATTCATTTCTCTCTTCTATTTTGACTCACTTGAGCATCATCTATAGGTCTTGTATGACGTGAGTGCATGATCATATTTCTCTTACATTGCCCTGATTAGCCCCTCTCATCTTAACTCAGGAAAACGGCTTCAGGTAAGTTGTTAACGCAATGACTGTAATACATCATTAATGCCACTTCTAGTGCGGATTCGATGCAATCGCTTTCATATGCGCTCTGTCACGTTTACGCTCGCTCGACGCGATCTGTCTCTATTCCTGCACCAGTATACTGTAAGCTCACAAGGTGCCGGCGGCCATTGGGAGCAGGTTTTGACCTTGTTTTAGATGCCGATATTGTGTGCTCTAGGGCCAAGAACCACTATAACCCAGCAGGGAGCGTCGACTTCTCAGACACGGCGTCCCAAGCCGGCACTCAGGCCGCGGACACTCTGGAGTCCTTCAGAGCCGGATTCCTGCCCCTTCATGCAAACACATCGAACGTCATGTATTTTATTGTGAGTTGAGCTTCATCAATGATGGGAACTCGTGCTTACCCGCTGCGATGCGCAGTGATCCAACGTGGCAGTCTTGTTTAGTTTTCTTGTTGCTTTTTCCATGCTCTTTGCTTCGAATCGCTATCAATGTACCTTGTATCTACGATACTTATTTATATACGTTCACATAGGGAGGGGTGTGCTATCAATGATCACTTTACTCAACGAAAGATATATCCTATTCGTTTCTACACTTAGGAGGAAGGATTGGTGATTGTAAGGTTGAACCCCGAGTACATGGAAAGATGAATGGAGATCCGTCGTTTTCCTGGTTAGTTGTTCTCCGCTGTGGTATATCCTATATGCCCGCAATTGTGTGCCGTACCAGATGGTACACCATAACATTTTGAAAGAGAAAAAGCGCTTCTGCCTCACCAAGGAAGAAGAGGTTTGAGACGTACAAGTAGGCCACCCATCCCATGCATGCAGCTATTGTATTAGTCCCCAGCACGCCAATATTATCGATCAAGGGAAATATCGCAGAAACACAGACCGAAAGCAACATCGACCGCCAACCCCTGGCCATGGATAATGTCAGATGTCGGTAGCGAGGGTATGTATTAGGAACTTACGCCATGGCAGCCATCGCTTCTGCGTGGAGTGTCGAGGAGCGACACTCCACTGCCAACCCTTACCAGGTGATGTCAGATGTGTGTAGCGAGCATGTGTATGAGGAACTTACGTCATGGCGGCCATCGCTTCTGCGCTCTTGAAGTGCATTGTATCGACGGCGTATGCTGAAGATGGGCCGAGGACGACGTCGATCTAAGGCCAGGTGCACATTTGAGTACTATTCCCGGATTTTGAGAGATATACGCATCCCAGTGCCATCGATGAACAAGCAAACGAGGTTGAGAGTCAAGCTTGGCGAGAACGAGAGCTCCTGAAAGTGTCGCACGTAACCTGTCTTCTTTACATAAATCGCCTCAGCCTCGGGCCCGCCACAACAACGCGATTGAATATCCTCCCATACCTTCGGCAAACCATAGCCCTGCCCTGGCCAGAGGCCCAAAGCCGACATATCTGAATGCAGAGGCTTCTCAACAGCTTGTTTCGACGTAGTAAATGTAGATTATGGTATAAGACATTGTCAGAGGCGTGGGGATCAACCAACGCTGAATGTTGTCGGGGGTCCGACTCGATAGTCGCATGCGCATAGTCTCTCCTAGACAGACTCATCACGTCGTGCTTCTTTTCTGTAACAACCGCACTACAAGCCTAGAAAAAGGTTCCGCTCTCAGGCTGAACATCGATTACATCATGATCATCAGATCTAGATTAGATCCCTAGTGCTTTTACTAGTACCTGCCACGGGTCTCCTAAATTGACCTTTATGTTTTATCTATCATCCGAATTTGCTATTTTGATAACGCGACCTCGAGCCTCATCGGAATTTTCACAACACAGACCTATACTATATTACTGAGAAGCATTCGATTGAAAAGATGCGAAAACGTTATTTCATTTCTAGTCTTGGTCACTACGCTTGAGTGTTACATATACAAAGCCCGCACATTATCGGTGGTGTAAGAAATAGCAAGGAGATTATAAGGTTAAGATGGGTTTTGATATCGAACTTGTGGCTCTGGTTCACTGTTTGAGCAGCTCAGCTGCATGTTCGGCGAGCGCGTAAACCGTTGCCTGCGTGTGGGCCGAGGGCTGGAGAGGAATAACAGAGGCATCAACAACGTAAACATTCTTTGTTCCGTAGACCTTGAGGTTGGGGTCGACGACACCACCATCCGCGCGGGGTGCTAGAAAGGCAAGTTTGAGCAAGGAATACGAAGCTATGAATGAGGGCAAGTCACCGAGAAGGGCCGTGCCGATGATGTGGTTCGTGTAACCAGCTTGTTCCTTGATGTATTCCGACAAGTCTTCAATGCTGGTGACACCGGCAGCAGGAGCGACGGGTGCTGAAGGAAGCAATTAGGAGGTGCCGGAGTGGGACAGAAAGAGAATGCGGGGCGTACCAACGATATAATCTGCGATAGGCTTGGTGGCGACGATCTCCTGGACACGCTGAGCACCCGCAGCCATGATATACTATTGAATCGTTAGATGTTGCGTATCGTTCGAGCGTTAAAAAACATACCAAATCTATCGGGTTCTGGAAGAAGTTGTACTCGATCTTGGGGTAAGTAAGTCCATCTTTTGAAACGATGTGCTATATAACGTGGATTGATAAGCTAATCGCGGGGTTTAGGACGAGAGACTCACCACTGAGCCTCTGGAGAGCGGGTGGAGGTTGACGGGGTACCAGGTGAGAGTCGAGGGGCCATTAGCGGGGCTTGCGAGGTAGATATAGCCTTCAATCCACGGGGCGCTCTTCTCGTACAGCCTCTTGTGCATGTCCCACAGAGCAGGATTGAGTCCCTCGGGTGTAGCATTAAGCAGGGTTTCCAGCTGGGCGAGGTTGCCAGCGCCAAAGGTGGTCTCAAGAGGCTCGACTGGAGACACATTAGGCTAGGTGGAATGATGTAATCTGATAGAACTCCTTACCATTGAGGAGAAAGGGAGATCCGGGGCTAGGGAGACTTGAGTTGAGCTGCCATTGCATTGCGACGAGGGTTTGCTCGTTCAAGTTCTCGCCGACACCGGGAAGATCGACGACGCTCTGGATACCAAGGGAAGTCAAGAGGGTTGCATTGCCGACACCAGAACGCTCAAGGATGGGAGGTGTTCCCCAGGTTCCACCCGACAAGACGATGTTAGTCGCATTCTGTAAGTGCAGGTGAGGATCCAGTCGCCCAGATAAGGATGTATCACTAACGGCTGTGTGGGTCGCTCCGCTCGCATCAACGTACTCAACTCCGCTGGCGATGGCTTGTCCCGAGGTGACACGGGGAATCGACGTCCACAGAATCTTGGTGACGGTGGAGTGAAGGGTCACTTGCAAGTTCGGGCGGTGCGAGTAGGGGAAGTCTGTCGAAAGTTAAGTGTCCGGTTGCCTCGAAGATCCGTTTAGGTGCTTACAGTATCCAGTAGCCTGGAGTAGGAGAGTTAGCGAAGTTCTACAAGAGAAAGGCAGATGTGATAGACGCACTGAAGTAGAACGGGTATTGTTCGAGGGGAGGCGCGCATTAGTGACGTGCGCGATACCAGTAACAACACCACCAGCTTGGTCGGACGACTTGACGCCGCCTGCGTTAACAACTCCTTTGATGATAGTATTGTGAAATCTTTATAAGGCTGGTCAGCTCCGCTTTCTTTGTCGTGACGGAGTATGCTTACTCAGGAGCAACGCCGCCGTATGATGTGGGGAGAAGACCAGTTGTGCCATGATCGCCAAGGACGTAATCGATGTTGTCAGACGAGCCGGGAGCGAAGAACTGCTCGCCCTTCTTTGCCGCAGCGATCAGGGAGTCGAAGTTCCTGTGGTTTGCTGTGAGCCAATGGATTTGAAAATATTATTTAAACATACCATCCAGAGTTTCCAAGCGTCTCCCATTGATCGTACTCGATGGCATCACCTCGCTCGTAGACGTCACCTAAAGGTACTGTAAGTAAAATCCAAGAATGGGACTGCAAAGCGAATGCACCATTGATCGCTGAAGAGCCACTACCAACGCAAAATGTCAGAAAAAGTGACAGAAGTCGATGAGAGGCTAGGCTAACCCAAGGACCTTTCCACGGGGCGAGGGTGTCAATTGACGATTGTTAGCATATTTGAGTGGTTGAGTGGGGAATTGCCAGTCGATATCTGTTCCCCAAGCCGCACCGACGCGGCCGATGTCACTGATATCAACGCTGCACATGCATGTCAGCAATTAGCCAACAATGGCAGATGGAAGGACGTACTTTCCAAGGCCATCCCCACCAGCTTCGATGACGAGAACCGAGACTTTGGGGTCTTCAGTCAGGCGCTCGGCCAGTACAAGCCCTGTTATAATGTTAGATGAAAGTCGTCGTGTTCATCGGGGTAGAGAGACTAACCAGCAGTTCCACCTCCAACAATAAGGTAGTCAGTCGCGGCCGCAGCGTAGCGGACCAACGCAGCCGCAACAAGAAGACGAGCAAAGGATGGAGATAGAGGGAGCATTGTAGGCGTGGGTGGTTAGTCAATCACTCTGGTGAGGAGTGAGAACTGTATGTGAGAACGAGGAAGTGAGTCGAACTCGGTGAGGAGCCATCCTGCTGCGTGGTGAGGCTTTTAAGGCTTTCGCCTAATCTTGGGATGGTATGTTACTGAGCTCATTTGAGAAAGGATGCATTGCAACATCTGGTCGGCTAGCGACACAGGGTTTGGGTATGGAGGTCAACGCGACAAACTAGCAGATGGCTACCAGGATAGAGCCTAGCCGTCCGTCGGTCTGTGGCGCCTGAATAACGTTTGTTTCTAGGCGTTTCGGAGGCCGCCTTGGACTGAGAAGAAAAAACGTTTTAGCTCATACGAAGATGGTAGATTAGACTGTAATACCTTTTCCACACTTTCATAGACAGTCCGGGGTACTCGAGAGAGGAGCGAGGATTAATTTGAGTGTGTTTAGGCCCAGGTGAGACAATCCTGGCGTTGCGAACGTATGTCCTGAGAACATATTTCGCTTAGGTGGGCTCCGCATGCATATCGATGGTGGAGTGTGAACGATTGGTACCGCCGGGAAGCTCACATTTTCAGAACAAGTACACAGATACGATGATAGTTCCTGCAACCATAGGGTTATTGATCTCACGGTTCGTGAACCTAAGCGAAACGACCCACTTTCGAGTTGATCTCGCGAGATCCACCTGAGCGGATTATGACCTTGTCTCGCGAAAAATGAAGGAACTGAGGCTGTGATGGACAGAAAGTGTCAGGCTGTCGTATAAGTCAACGCTTGATATATGTATGTAGGTGGGACGAAAAGCAATTGCTCACGTTGTCATCTTCAGTAGGCGAGATTCTCAAGTCTTGGCCAAACCTTACAATGCTAGAGACCTCTCAGTAGCTGATTTCATTAGCACAGATGTAGCACTGGTATGAGGCGTTTTATCGAAGAAGACAGGAATCAACGACATAAGTGCCCATGAACAAAGAGAGTTGACAGCGGAGTCTAGAGCCTAAAAGAATATTGATGGGACCACACATGGTTCCGTTCCGAACATTGATTGATGTTTCACACATCAGATTAGATCCCTTCCCCTCTCCTGGCTCGTCCGGGTCTCTGCGAGCTCTCTTCAAGCTCTCTTCAAGTCACGAAGTTTGTGACATTGTGCATTGCGTGAGGTATGAAGATATCCAACCAATAGAACACTGAGTCCGCACCTCCGGCCCAATTATCCATTTCATTACTTCTACTCCTGTCTTGATTGATCTGACTAGGAAAATTAATCTGCAAAAGTGCTGACGCTATCCTTTCCAAGCACACCCATGTGCGACAGCTCAGCCAAGTGCCCCTAAAGTGGCTGAATGTACTTCCAAATGAATTGTTCTCCGTGCCGAGTTCAGGGCGTTGGACCTGATGATATGGATGACGTCGGACAACACACATCGCACATTTACACTGAAAGCCTCTGGTTCACGCCATTTTGTGTGCTTCACAGGTCACAGGTCAGAGTTTCTTTATTTTTTTTTCACCATAGCCTTTTGTCTGCCTTTGGGGGCTCTCGGCAACTTGACGGCATCAACGATCCGATGCGTCGGACTTTATTCGGATAATTATTTACTCATATACTCCTGTGAGCCTGCGGAGTAACTTCGGAGTAATTCATCACTCTCATTTTTTGAAAGAGAGCCGACTCCCAGAGGAGATGAGAGCTCATATACCCCACGGGGTCGTACAAATTCCCCACACTTTCCTTTCCTCCCAACCTCTATCCCCCATCTAAGACTCAATCCGCCTTTGAACGATCATGGCACCCTCAGATTTTGCGAAAGCAGATATCGACGAGGTTCTCGATAGTCTGACAACGGACGAGGCCATTCTCTTGACTGCTGGTGTGGGCTTCTGGCACACACATGCAGTGGAACGTTTAGGCGTTCCTGCCATTAAGGTATGTTTCTTCACGATCAATTGGTCGAGTCTAGCAATTTAATCGACAAATCAGGTCAGCGATGGCCCAAATGGCATTCGAGGGAACCATTTCCTCATGGCGACGCCCGCGAATTGTCTTCCAGTAAGTCAGATCGACCCTTGTTTGTCAGGAATTATGATTGACCTGTTAATTCAGTCAGCAACAGCACTTGGTGCGACTTGGGATACCAAACTCGTCGAGGAAGTCGGCCTCAAGCTGCTCGCCTCCGAGGCTAAGCTGAGGGCAGCTTCTGTCATCCTTGCGCCAACATGTAACATTCAACGTGTGAGCCGATCTCATTTGATCAAACGTAGTCTACTTCTGACCAACATTACTCAATCTCAGAGCCCCCTTGGTGGTCGTGTACGTATTTTTAATTTGGATATGTTCGATGGCTCATTCACACTTTCTATCAGAGCTTTGAGAGCTTCTCCGAAGACCCTTTGCTATCTGGGTTGCTTGCGGCTGCATACGTGCGGGGAACCCAGAGCGGAGGCGTCGGCACAACGATCAAACATTTTGTGTATGATGCTTTCAATTTTTCTTTCAAGTTCGATATTAACTTTCTTTTGCAGTGGTAACGACAAGGAGAACGACCGGATGGCCTACGATAGCATCATCAGCGCCCGCGCGCTCCGGGAAATTTACCTCATGCCGTTCATGCTTGCCCAGAAATACGCTCAGCCGTGGTCCATCATGACCGCGTGAGTACCTCCAGCAAAATCTTCTACACATAGGCTTATTAGTCACCCACAGATACAACCGAGTCAACGGTACCCACCTCTCCGAGAACTCCTTCATAATCAATGACATCCTACGCAAGGAGTGGGGCTTCAAGGGCCTCGTGCGTCTTTCAAGCTTCTTCTCAAACATCATACTGATTAAAATAACAGGTCATGAGCGACTGGTTCGGCGTGTACAGCGTCGACCACAGCATCAAAGCTGGACTCGACCTCGAGATGCCCGGTCTCAACAAATGGCGGTCCCTGGACCTTGTTAACCGCAGCCTCAATAGTCGCAAGCTGACCATCCGTGACATACGTGCACGCGCCCGCAAGGTCCTCGAGCTCGTACAGAAGTGCGCTCAAGGTGCCCCTGAGGTTTGCCAGATCTTAAGCCTTGCATATCCTCCCTTTTCTTACGCCCTGTGCTATGATAGATCCTCGACGGCGACGGTCAGGAACGCACAGTCGAGAAGGACGAAGACAAAGATCTCATGCGCAGAGTCGGCGCGGAGTCCATCGTGTTGCTCAAGAACGAGGGTGGTGTTCTCCCCCTCAACCCTCAGAAGCTCACCAAGGTCGCCATCGTCGGCGGAAATGCCAAGGCCCCTGTCCTGTCTGGTGGAGGCTCCGCAGCCCTCAAGTCTTCTTACTTTGTCTCTCCTTACGATGGTATCGTCAGTGCCCTGGCGGGCAGCAATGTCGAGGTGACATACTGCGAGGGTGCCCGAGGTTCGTCGCGCCTCTATTCTTATTCCCAATATCACATTTAACCATTCCTTGCAGCTTACATGACCATGCCGACCCTCGAGAACGAACTCGTCACGCCCACGGGTGAGCGTGGCTGGATCGGTTCGTGGCACGCCCACGAGAGCAACGACAGCCTTACCCCCCTTGAGGGGGTGCTCGAGACTCGCTACGTCGATGAGACCCGAATGTTCATCAGCACTTCCACGCCTAATAACATCACCCGCAAATGGTCCCTGCGCCTCCGCGGCCAGCTCAAGCCCCGCCCCTATGACTGTGCTTTCGAGTTTGGATTGACTGCTGCGGGACGTGCCAAGGTTCGTACTCAGACTATGAAATCCAGCGAAAGCTAGAACTGTTTTAACTTCAGTTATACGTCGATGGAAACTTGGTTATCGACAACTGGACACGCCAACGCCGCGGCGAGGCGTTCTTTGGCTGCGGAACTGAGGAGGAGAAGGGCATTTATCAGCTCAAGGCCAACACCGCACACGATATCTTTGTCGACTTCTGCAACGTGCGCGGCCCCGCTGATGGCGATGAGGATGAGGCCGTCATGGACAGGTACGCATCCTTCCCTTCTTCATGCTCTGCCTCCATTAAATCTTCATCCCAGCAACCCCGGTGTACGTCTCGGTGGCGCGGAGGTGGTGAACCCCGATACGTCAATCGCAGAGGCAGTTCAGCTTGCCAAGGACGCCGACGTTGTCATCGCTGTCGTTGGCCTCAACGCTGACTGGGAGACGGAGGGCTACGATCGTACTACTCTCGCATTGCCTGGCCGCACGGACGAGCTCATCGAGAAGGTCGTCGCCGCCAACCCTCGCACCGTCGTGGTTACCCAATCCGTGAGTTTCGTGATTCTTCCCATTTGCCCATGGCAGCTGATCTCGTATCGTGTTTGCATGAAGGGTTCAAGCATCACACTGCCCTGGGCCGACAAGGTGCCTGCCCTCGTGCACACGTGGTACCTTGGCAACTCCACTGGAGATGCCATCGCCGATGTGCTCTTTGGAAAGCACAATCCCTCTGGAAAGCTGTCGTTGACTTTCCCCAAGAGGCTTGAGGATGTGCCGTCTTACGGACACTTCCACTCGGAGAATGGCGAAGTTCGATATGCGGAGGATCTGTTTGTTGTACGTCTCCCTTCATGACACCCCCATGCAATTGAAATCTCACATTGTAATAGGGCTACAAACACTATCAGCACCGCAACATTGAACCTCTCTTCGCCTTCGGGTAAGCTTCCTTTTATCCGACAATATAAACATACTCTAACTTCTAACTTTATATTTACCTTTAGATTTGGCTTGTCATATACTACCTTCGCCCTATCCGAGCTCCAACTTTCTTCCCCCGTTGTCACAGACAACGAGTTCAGCCTCAAGGCCTCTGTCACCGTTACCAACACTGGCTCCATCGCCGGCTCTGAGATCGTGCAGCTTTACGTCACGCCTCCCACAACCTCAGAGCTCACACATGCGCCGCTTCAGCTCAAAGCATTCGCGAAGGTCCGCGACCTGCAGCCTGGGGCGACTGAGCGTGTGGAGCTCTCGCTCGATAAGTACGCGGTCTCGTATTGGGAGGAGCGATATAAGACCTGGGTCGTGGAGAAGGGCGTGTACGGTGTGAAAGTCGGTGCCAGCAGCGATGCGCTGAACCTAGAGAAGAAATTCGTGCTCTCGAAGGGCTTTGAGTGGACTGGTATTTGAAGGAGTAACGTCCTAAAATTATAAGTGTATTTTATATTGGAGTAGATCACCCCACCAACTTACCTCACCGGACAATGAAATGAATAATGAAATGTGCCCCGCAAGTTGTCACGATCGATGGATCGACGACAGGATCTGCCTGATGGCTTATCTCAAGGCGGCTTATCTCCCTTCCTCAATCCGCAGTCGATGTAGGTACCACAGGGTAGCCTCAAGGTGTGATCTGCATACAACAATTGGTGCTCGCGACCCCACCTGACACTACCTACTACTTCAGGCGCCTTCCATCACAAAGATTCAGTGACATGCGCAGTAGTTTCCTGGCTTCCTTCAGGGATATTTATGCGGACGACGCACACAAGTAGCACAAATATCTCTCAGAAACCTTCACGCAGCCCAGGCGTCTTCCTGTGCTTACTTCTTGGAGAAACTTGCGCCCACCTGTTCCAGGCGTCTGACCCGTGCCAAGAACTTGGAGGAGCTGAGACAAATCCACAGAAGCCATTTCACGTCTGTGGGTTGAATGGAAGCGGTCCGCAGTCGGTTCATCGCGTGCGATCCTGTCCTTCGTACCATCTCCCTTCCGCGGCATCAAATCGGAGCCTGCATCAGGTGTTGACCTGGGTCCCTCATGGCCTACTGAGTATCTCGAAATTTTGGTAGTGCATCGCGGCGTGTCATGGTCTTATGATTACACAAAGGCAGAGTTGTATGCGATGGAGTTTCTGAAGAGTACTGCAGTGGCCTCTAAGAGATACTACGGATAGCGGCGAGCTGAGTCTGTGGATTCGAAAAATCAATGGCTGGCATCTCTGATTCCTGGTTCATGAAAAGATCGAACGAGGCTGATTTCATGACAGAAACGAGAATATTACTCGACTCCAGGTGGAGATGAAGCCTTGGACACGTTCGTATTCGGGGGGTTCTTGGATGGAAGATGATCAAGACTTGGCACATGATGGCATTTACGTGCCGAACAATTACTTGTCACTCCGACCCCGAAAGCGCTTAAAAGCCACTCAACACAGAATCGCTATGTTTTCAACCCCCATTCTTACCTTTTCTTGTGAAGTCCAGTATGCCCCCCCGAGGCGCTCCTCAACGCGGTGGTTCCCGAGGAGGTTCACAACCTCCTCGAGGAACCCCACGTGGTCGCGGCGCTCCCCGTGGGGTTGTACATGCCGGGAATCCTCCCGTTGGCCTTGCAAGCATTGGTGGTGAGTCGCCGCCTCTATAGACCATACTTTGAGACTACAATATATTGTTTTCAAGCTCATGTTACTACTGTGGGTGTCAAGAGGCCGGGATACGGTACTGCAGGAAGACCGCTCGCAATTGTCACCAACAGTTTTGTTGCTGAAATACCCGACAAAATCATAAGGCACTACGATGGTAGGGTCTCTTTTCATCTGGCATGCCTCTCATTTAGTTCAACTCTTTCATATAGTCGGTATGTTCTTAAATTCATTTTGATATTTAATTGGTCATCGATACGGCACATATTATAGCCTTTTCGTCCAACCTTCACCCTCGAATCAACAGGTTACTTATCAAGACGCTCGAGAAGGAAGTGGCACCGGATATCTTCACGAGGAAGACCGTGTTCGATGGTCGGAAGAACTTGTTTGCATCGTACGAGCTAGCACTCGGACGCACTGATTCTCGTCGGGTATGCCCGTATACTTTATACTATCGAGAGTCGTATTGTTCTGACATTTACAACAGTTCGATCTTACTCTTTCGCCTCAGGGGGCCACCTCCGATCGGCCGCCTAAGATCTACAGTGTCACTCTTACAAAGGTGAACGAGATTAACCCAGAGTATGTTCACAAAGTGTCCACCGTC
This sequence comes from Tephrocybe rancida, assembly GCA_018858115.1. NCBI lineage: Eukaryota > Fungi > Basidiomycota > Agaricomycetes > Agaricales > Lyophyllaceae > Tephrocybe > Tephrocybe rancida. Next base: position 85,273 of record JABCKT010006467.1, on the reverse strand, counting down.
AACCTCTTGTTTCTTACCTGTAATCGTTCATTCAGACTCCTCGATGGTTTCGTTCACGGACAGTACTCTCATGACGAGAAGGTTCTAACTGCGATTATGGTAAGTCTGTTAGTATCTCAATTTTTTTGTCGTGACTAATGCAAGCGCCCTTAGGCGCTCAACGTTGTAGTGCGCATGGATCCCAGCGAAAAATACCCCTTCAACGTTAGGTCTTTCTTCACCGACAAGGAAACCAGAGATATCGGTTCAGGTATCGTTCTATGGCGGGGATACTTCCAGTCGGTCAGGCCCGGTATTGGTCGCATGTTCGTCAACGTCGACATCTCGACAGGCATGATGTACAGGCCCGGGGCTCTCATCGACCTCGCCCTACACTTCTTTGGCAAGCAAGGCCAGAATCCGGCAGTGCTTTCTCCAGCGCAGGGCCTTCCGGACCGTGAACGTCTTCGCCTACAACGATTCCTTGTCGGCGTCAAAGTGATTACGCCGCACACAGCTGGAGAAAGGCCTAATGCTCCCCCTCGCATTATCAAGAAGCTTAGTACGGCCGGCGCTAATGAGACCAGGTTCACCATGCGTGGTGGTGCATTGATGACTGTCGCAGATTATTTCAGGAAGGAAGCCAATCGCCCTTTGAGGTTTTCCAACATTCTTTGCGTCGAAGTCTGTCCCGTCGCTTCTTGATTTCGAACCTATTACTTACTCACGGCTCGCGTTACCATTTAGGTCGGATCTGGGGCTCTCATTCCGTTTGAGATGTGTGTGGTCCCTCCAGGACAGATCATGAAGAAGCAGATTCCACCAGATAAGACGAAGGACATGGTCGAATTCTCCACCATGAAGCCCGTCGATCGCTTCAGGAGCATCGAGAATGGTCTAAGAACGGTTCGTACCTCTTTTCAGTATGACACCAAATTGTCGTATTCATAATCGAACGATTCAGGTACTATCATATGGGCAATCGGAATATGTTCGCGACTTTGGTATGAGCGTAGAGACAGCATCTGGCCCACTTGCCCTCACGGCGCGAGTGCTCCCGACCCCGACTCTGAAGTACGGCCAAGGGAGTAAACAGCCTACAATTGTACGTCTTGACTTGTGTTGAAGCTGATGCATTCTCAATATATTCTCAGCAACCACGAGATGGATCGTGGAACATGTAAGCAACCTCAATATCAATACTCAATTATCACCCAATCTTAATATCTTATTCAGGATTGATAAGAAGTTCTACCGACCTCAAACCATAGAGAGATGGGTTATTATTTCGTACGAAACGGCCCGTCGCTTTTCTGCGGAAGCAGCGCAAGAAATGGTTGCAGGGCTTGTCCGTGCGTGCAAGGCTGTTGGTAAGGAGTCTCACATATGCTGGTTCCTATGATGATGACTTATGAACCTCTTCTTTCATAGGGATGACTGTCGAAGAGGAAAATCCTCTTATCAAATGGGAAAATCCACATGGCAGGGTTGCCGACGTATGTTCCGAAAATCTGATAATTGCCAATCCAAAATGACTCTCGTATCTAGCAACTGAGGGCTGCCGGGGCGGGGGTCGCACAGAAGGCCACGAGTGAGCGACGTCGTCCTGGGGGCCCGAACTTGATTGTGGTGGTCCTCCCGGACGGAGGGAACGAGATCTACACCGCTGTAAAACAGTTAGTCTACCATCTATTTCCAAATCTCCATATTTCTGCCTAACACATTGTGCCCAGCTTTGGGGATATAACCGTTAGTTCGGTTTTCTGTTGTTTCGGATGCTTACCGATCGTTTTTACGTTAGATGGGCGTTGCCACGCAATGCTTAAAGTCGAGCAAGGTCTATCGAGCAAAACCGCAATACTGGGCAAACGTATGTCTGAAGTGAGTTTTGTCAAACATTGTTTCAGCTCTACAATCCTCATAACTGTGGACTAGGATTAATCCGAAGCTAGGAGGTATCAACAGTATTCCCGATCCCGCATCAGTGAGGTCATTAACTGACCCGGCTTTCCCAACCATTGTGATGGGTGCGGTTTAAGCTGTCGATGGTTCTAATACCTGCTAACTTGCTGTTTTTTTTTTTTTTTTTTTTTTTTTTTTTTCACAGGGGCGGATGTTATCCACCCTGCCCCTGGTTCTGAGGGACGCCCTTCGTTCACTTCCGTTGTTGGGAACGTCGATTCGGAGAGTGCCAAATACATAGCCACTACAAGAGTGCAAACGTCTAAGCAGGAAATGATCGACGACCTCCAGCCAATGTGCAAAGTGCGCCATCATTCTTCTATGCGCATCACCGCGATCGTTGACCCTTTGTGTAGGAGATCTTGCAGAAGTATGTAGGATACCGAACTACGGTCGAAAAGAAACCATCACCGACGTCGCCCAAGCGATTAATATTCTATCGAGGTAACTTTTAATCTGGGTTTTATAATACGACATTAACTGTGCCCTCTAGATGGTGTTTCGGAAGGGCAGTTCCAGCAGGTTCTCGATCTGGGTAATTGTACACCCTTTCGCCCCCTGATATTTCGCTAACACTTCTCGCGTAGAACTCCCCTTGATCAAAGGTCTGTTTCTCGAGCTTCTTCTGACACCGCAGCATCTGAGGCCCTTCCAGCGGCATGTGCTGAGCTGAAGATGACGCCCAAGATCACGATAATTGTTGTAGGAAAGCGTCATCACGTTCGGTATGTTGGATGCCACGATAACGTATTCACGATGCTAATTTGGGCTCGGAAATTAGATTCAAGACGCAGAATGATCGCGATGCGGACAGGAGTGGAAACTGCCCAGCAGGAACGGTTGTCGACACGGAGATCGTACACCCCACGGAATTCGATTTTTTCCTACAAAGCCACGGTGGCCTTCTTGGAACCAGTCGACCCGCCCATTACTCTGTATGTCTGATTCATTTCTCTCCTCTATCTCGACTCACTCGAGCATCATCTATAGGTCTTGTATGACGTGAGTGAACGATCATATTTCTCTTACGTTGCTCTGGTTGACCCATTTCGTCGCAACTTAGGAAAACAGCTTTAAGTGAGTTGTTAACGCAATGACTGTAATACATCATTAATGCCAATTCTAGTGCGGACTCCATGCATTCGCTTTCGTATGCGCTCTGCCACGTTTACGCTCGCGCAACAAGATCTGTCTCCATTCCTGCACCTGTATATTGTAAGCGCACAATTTGTCGGTCATTGGGAGCACGTTTTGACCTTGTTTTAGATGCCGATATTGTGTGCTCGAGGGCCAAGAATCACTACAACCCATCAGGGAGCGTCGACTTCTCAGACACTGCGACCCAAGCCGGCACTCAGGCGGCGGACACTCTGGAGTCCTTCAAAACTGGATTCCTGCCCCTTCACGCAAACACATCGAGGGTCATGTATTTTACTGTGAGTTGAGCTTCGTTGATGATGGGAACTCATGCTTACACATCGATGTTCAGTGATCAAATTTGGCAGTCATATTTTGCTTTCGTGTTGCTTTTTCCATGCTTTAGCTTCGAATCACTATAAATGTACCTTGTATCTACGATATTTGTTTACATACGTTCACTTTACTCAATGAAAGACATCTACACTTAGGAGGAGGGATTGGCGCTTGTAAGGTTAAATGAATCCTGAATATATTGTAAAGATGAATGAAGGTCGGCCGTTTTCCTCGTTAGTTGTTCTCCGCTGTAGAATATCCTATATCGACCCAGGCCCGCAATTGTGTACCGTACCGGATGGTACACCATAACATTCTGAAAGAGGATAAGTGCTTCTTCCTTTCCAAGGAAGAAGAGGTTTGAGACGTACAAGTAGGCCACCCATCCCATGCATGCAGCTAATGTGTTAGTCCCCAGCACGCCAATAGTATCGATCGAGGGAAATATTGCAGAAACGCAGACCGAAAGCAACATCGACCGCCAACCTCTGGGTAATGTCAGATGTCAGTAGCGAGTGTATATATGAAGAACTTACGCCATGGCGGCCATTGCCTCTGCGCTCCTGGAGTGCACAACATCGACGGCATATGCTGCAGATGGGCTGAGGACGATGTCGATCTGAGGTCGTACAGAATCTGAGCACTCATCCAACCTGGTAGCGCAACGTGGAACGCACCCCAATTCCATGAACGAACAAGCACACAAGATTGAGAGCCAAACCAATTGTTCCTGGCACGTACTCTATCAAGAGGCCGCAGCACAACAAAGGTACTGGGACAAGAATGAGAGCTCCTGGGAGCGTCGCGCGTAATCTATCCTCAGGATACCAAGTGCCTCGCCGGGCCCGCCATTGAACAATTACGCGATCGGATAGCTTACCCGCCAATGGAGCACCAACTGTTGCGTGAGATCGTCAGGAATAGGGCTTTCTGGAAGCCGCCTGATGAAGTGCATACTCATATTTCCAAGACCAGATGGCAAAAAGCATGCTCCGATGATAGCTGCGCTTGTTATATTGTATCGAGCACCCTTTCAGGTCGACGACATCAGCTTACGCGAATGAAAAGGACATAAACTTACAATCGTATAGGCTAGAGGAACCAATAAGACTGGGGAAGAACTATCAGCAGACGACAGTTGGGAACAGAGGTAAGTCATACTATAGTCTGTCAATAGCACCAGGAATCCTGATAGAGACTTGAAGAAGGTGAGCCCGATGAATGTATGCCCACCTGTCATGCCAACTGACCACGAGAAAGAGGTTTGGGCTGCGAAGCAAGGCAAGAGGCTTCAAAGGGTTTACGAAAACGACTTTGGACACGCCTGATGGCATCTTGTCAACGCCTCTCGAGCCCGGGTGACTAGTTTCGGGCAAAAACATCACTATGAAGGCGAATATCGCGCATCCAAAAATTCCCATTACGGATTGCAAGAGACGCCAGGTAGCGTACTCCGCGAAAAAACCTAAAAAGGGCAATTACGCTCCGAATCATGCGGCATGATATGTATGACTAACCTCCTACTGGCGGTGCTAATGCGGGTCCAAGAAGGCAGGCCTAACAAGCATTGGCGTATAAGAAGACATACGGTGGTCGTCTCGCAGGACGTACGGAGAAGAATATTCCCATTGCTTGGCCACGTTCTTCAAGTCTATAGATATCTCCAATGACGCCGGCTCCTACGGTCAAACCGGGTGCAGAACCAAATGCCTGGAGGAAGCGCCAGATCATGAGCTCTGGTACACTTTCTGACCGTGCAACACCAAAGGATCCTATACATAGTAATGGCAACATCACGAGGTATATAATTCGTCTGCCGTCTTTATGCAGCATCCACGTCAACAAAACACGACAATCTTCGAACAGAGAAGATACTTACAAAAAGTAGAATAGGCTGCCCCCGATAATGATCCAAGGCTAGCGGCAAATATGGCAGTACTGACAGCGAGACTTCGAGTGGCTTGGGTTCAGTTAAATCTGAAATTGAAGGATACGTGCAACTCACCTGACAATAGGCGCAGTGGTGTCAAGGTCTTTTGCAATCTGTGGTATTGAAGGAATGAAAGTCCCCGCCACGAATACTATTGCCAGTCGAGTTGGATAGCAGACATATGTCAAAGAGCCTTTAAAGTGGATGTAGCATTACTGACAAGGTATCAATCCACACCAAGACACGAGAATGACTATAAGCCATTTCGTGGGTCTCGAGAAACGCTCATAAATTATATCGTGTTTGGAACTTGAATGAGGCGCAAGTAGAGGGCTATCCTCCGATGGGGGTCCTCCTGACATTTTGGCAAAACTTGAAGCACAACAGACTGAGGGACGTTGTGGAAATTCCACGAGAAGTTTGAAGTCAAGGTCAGGAACCAATCAAGAGTGCACACTTTCGTCAAAATTTGACCAGAGGCAAATGGCCCGCCACTCGGTCGGTTCGGGCCGGTACCTGTGTAACAATTCCCGACATTTGCAGATACGTAAGGACAACGAACGTTCGACTAGGCACTACTAGTAATAGTACATCTTCATGTGACCAGTCGACTACGCGTTCCAAGCCCAACAAGTCAGCTCACTCCGTCTTAGCCGTTGTCCATTGAGGCCAGTCATTCGGCATCTACGATAAGTGCTCCCGGGCCTTTGTATACTTTTCAAACAGCATGTTTGACGCGAGTGCATATTTCCTAGCATCGCATTCGCCTTGTGCGTAGCCTTTAGCACGGAAAGCTGCCCAGGCTATATGTCTAGCTAGGACGGGGACGTGTCGTCCGGGTACAGCATCCAGGATGACGAAGTACTTGACAGGGAAATTCAAAAATCGTAAGAGAGCTATCTCTCTTTTCTTCCAGGTTCTCCGGTTGATCTCGGTCAGATATCCTGGAGGCTGGCCTGTACCATAAAGGCGATCTATTGCGGATATTTCCACCTTCCACGGACCTCGTTCTGCAGTGTCACGATGTGTTAAAGGAGCTTCGACCATGCGCGTTCGGATATATGGCAACGCTGCATTGGGCCCATCTCCGAATGAATCAACTGCGCCCGTTGGGTCAGTCTCAGAACGGGTTACTACCTGAAAGATGTCAGGCCGAGCACGCAACTTTCCAAGGAAGGCGTTGGTGAATCGATCACACTCATTCCTAAAGGCCCTGAAGATGTGCGATCTAATTTCGATGTCGCTCCAGACAATACAACCTGGCTTCTTTGCTCTCATACGCGTATTGGGAAAGGGGCTCGGGATGGTTATCGACCGTGTTCTCATGTCAGCGACAATGTCACCGGACAAGGAGAGGTGTTGACGCGCTGCATGGCTAATAGCATCCTGGGCCGGATCCTCGAAACGACAGAATGAAAGGGGAGGGATCATCCCAAACACAGTGAAGGAAAGAAAGCCGATGACGTCGTTATAGCTATTGCAGAGACGGACGAGGCGATTTTCGACGTTGGCTGGAAAGTCAAGGCGGTTTCGCCAAGTACTATAGATCAGAGAGAAATCAGTACTATGAACAAAGGGGGAAGTGCCTCACGCGTTCACTCACCCACCAAGCCTGGTTAGATACCTTGCCAGTATGTCTGCGATAAAAACATAGCCTCCCAGAATAGGGAAACGATTCTCTGATGGGATAATTGTGTTCCATACACGATCTAACACGAGATATGTGGCAAAACGTACTGGCTTTGCCAACACTGGCAGAACCGGGTCCCAGTTTCAACATCGCAAGAGCTTCGACGAGTGTGTCCTTGGGCCACACTAGGCGGAAGCCGTGGCGATCTTTGAAGAAAAGCTCAGAGAACCTAAGCATGTCTTTGAGATCAAAATCCTTGCTCAAGACCAGATCTCGGAAAGAGACTTTGTCCAGCACTTTGTGGCAGAGGCTGAGATCGTGCCAGATGATGCGGCGAGCAAATTGGATATTCATTCGGTGATGAACGTCCAGATTGTCCCGAATCATTTTAGCATTCGCGGCATCGATCGTGACACCGACATTCAACTTGGCTATCGCTTCGAACATGTATGTTTTTTGCACTTCAGGATCCCAAATGATCTGTATGGGACGAAGTATTTGAGTTTTCAGACTGAAGTGTGAGTCAGCGGAAAGCTCAGGTATACAAAAATCGACGCACCCCTGCATTTCGGCTTCAATCAAGTCGTCCGAGTCGTCCTCCACATTAGAGGTATGTATGTCGGGGTTCTTTCCAAGCTGAAGCTCGGAGAACGACTTAGTGATACCTTTCTCCAGTGCTTCGTTATGGCCTGCTTAAGACTGGCTGGCACAGACGATCCAAGTGTACAAAGCCGATACGGCCACGGAATGTTCAATAACAGTGGGCTTCATTCTAAGGCGTCATTTTGCCATACTCTTTGAAGTCTTTTTCTTTTGGGGGGAGAATGATGCGAAGAACAGGCTTTAGTAAATGGGTAGGAGAGGTCACAAATGAGTAAAATGGCCGTGGTCGTATTGCTCGCTGGAAGAATGTAGGAATGGTGATTCAAAATAAGGCTACCCTCCCGACAAGGATTGCGTTAACCGCTAGACTAGTTCCGCAAGATGCAAGTGCATAAATCTGGTGTAGAGAAAGGCGACGGCATAGGTAGCTTTTTTCATCTCCTTTTCAAGAACCTTCAAGCGCATTTTGTGTCCATCATCGACTGTAACAAGTTGTTAGCGCCGATCAAAGTTGTCAAAGACACTGCTAGCAGGACACAGGACGAACTTTTCAAGAAAAACCTCTTGGAGTGAATACCTCGTCCCGCCCTCTCCACAAAGATAGCCACAAGATACTGGCTCAACCATGTGATCGTCTCCGACAGCTCAGACATGTCGAGAACCCCGATTTGGTCCTGGGTGGGTATGTTCTTGTTACTCTTGATCTGGTCGACGGTCTGAGCTGCTTCCTTGTATTTCAGATACATGACCCGATACTGCTTGGCATGGACCCCACAGCGTCGATCATAGACGGCGGGTTGCCTGCAATGGGTCATCTCATCTGCTTCCAGAGTTTCGCATCGACTTGGTGATGCAGGCGCGGGGGTTTGGCCTGTACCTTTGGAGCTCGATGCTGTCGCTTCAGATGTGAATGCTCTCCCTTTGGGTTTGGGTGCTTTCCTTTTGGCCCCGTTCCCTGGCATAGTGGTAAGAGTCAAAAGTTGAGAGAAGGCGTCTCAATCGTAACATCTCGAAGCGCTCAACAAGTCATGTGAGAAGGGTTCCTCGTATAGCGATCAGCGTGGTGAAGTTGCCTAAGAATTTTCGAAAAAGAAAATCGTCTCAAGAGATTGACTTTGGCGTCTCAGAGTACACGAGCTATATGCGAGCCCGGAGGAAGAATATAGAAGTTCCTAAAAGTATTACATCGAATCGTATGAAATCATTATATGACATTATGCGACTCCACGCCGTGAATGCTGATGCCCTTCTAGAGCAAAATGTCAGCTACGCATAGTCATCATAAACATACAGGCGCAACTCACCTTCCTCGGGCACCTTGCCGTGACCTTATTACAGCCCCAGACCTTCACCTCACACAGCTTCTTGCAGCCTTCCGCCTTTTCATGACTACCTCTTCCTTGATTGGACATATCAACCACTTGATCCTCTCCGCCCTCCATCCACCCTTTGACCACAAAATCGTCCACTTCCCGCACCCATCCGACATCCAGTCTCCTCATCTCACCGGCAAGAAGGCCCACCATCCCCAACGCCTCCGCGTCGACCTCGCCCCATCCGTTGATACCCAACTCCTCTAGCCTCTCGCCACTATGGTTAAGTAAGGCCACCAGAGCCTTACTCCCTAGCTCGTGATTGCGACCGAGCTCAGCGCGTCGCAGCGGTGGGTTCGCCCATTCACTAAAGAACTCCGAAATCCCTTCATCCGTCAGCGACGGGGTATTCCGCAAGACGAGTTCTTCCATGTGTCGGGCTCCTTCCAACCCTTGTTGGAGCACCTGGTCATTGAGAAGGGCGTGTCGGGATGCGTCGAGCATGCGCAGCGTTCCAGCGACAGCAGTCAGCACGTTTTGGAGCGCCTCTTCCGTGCACTCGTTGACGTTTCCGGGGTCCGCGATGTCTAACTCTTGGAGCTTGCCAAACTCTCCGATAGCATCGAGGAACGCATCGTTCATAAGCCCAATCTCGCGCAGGCGTAGCGCGGTGAGCGTCGGGGCGCAATGTTTCTTGAGAGAAAGCATGCACTCAATATCGAAGCGAGGAGACTGAGTGATCTTGAAGGTCTGGAGGCTGGGATGGGAAGTGAAGAAAGCGATCCAAGCCGGAGATCGTACAAGGAATGGTCCGAGCAGCTCCAGGTGTGTTAAGGAAGGAAGAGACGCAGTCAGTATGGACATGGATTTATTATCCAAGTGACCGCAGAAGTCGAGCCGGAGAGTCGTGAGGTTTGGGTTGAGGTGTACAAGTGTTTCGAGAGCTGGCGAAGGCAAATCTGGAAACTAGAATTGAATTCACGAGGGCAGGGCAGAGGGCAGGCAACATACTGGTTGCATCGTACAAGGTGAGTGCAGTATTTGCGACGTTGTAAAATAGATGGGCATTCTTTGGTGTACTAGTTGCTATTATCAGCGCCAGGGATGGAAAAATAGGCGATGATACATACAGTCCTCGGTTTTTGGACAGTGTCTTTGATATGGCATCCATATTCATGGCTCCAATGTCTCCCAACGCTTCGACATCATCGATATGCTTAGTGATGAGCTACAGGGTACTACCGTCAGAGAAGGACTTCGTATAAATTCTACGATGGTCACCTGAATACAAAGCGACGCCAACGTCGGAAATCTTCTCTCTTCGAAATTGACAACGGTTCGCTTATCTGCTGGTACCTTCTTGCGCTTTGGAAGAGCAGGTTTCTTGAAAGGATCGTTCCCAGACTCTTTGGCGCACTTATGGCAGAGGAAACCTGGACCCGGGACAGCTGTCATAGTATACCTGGTCTATCATAGGATAATATCAGTGCTCAGTACAGCAAGAAAGATGCTGAAAGATACATACCACAGTGAACTGGACCTTGCACTTGGCACAATCCTCAAAATTGCCAACTACGGGCTTTGCAGGCGACGCTGATTTACCGCCCCACGACTGAGCCAACGCGCGATACGGGTCTTCCTCATCGTCCTCGTCGCTGTCCCCGTCTTTCTTTTTCTTCTTTGCCTTTGCCTTTTCTTTAGCCTTAAGCTTCGCCTCCTCTGATTTCGTTAGTTTCCGCTTCTTCGCTGGTGTGGCTTGCTCCTCTTGTGGTCCATCGAGCTCGTCCGAATCGTACTCAGCAGCTCTCTGCAATTTTTGATTAGTCCCCCTTTTCAAATAAGAGGTCATTAATTGTTCTTACCGATGCTCTCCCTCGCCTCTTGGTAGATCTCCGAGGAGCGGGAACCGCTTCTTCCTCCACGTCCTCCATAGCTACATCCTCATTGTCCTCGTTGTCATTGGACCGGGTACCACTAGGACCTGCAACAGGCTGCTCTTCTTCTTCGTTTGCTCGCCTGCGCGCTGCAACTGAAGTCGCAGTAATCCCTGACGCCTTTGTAAAGACACTTGAACATGAGCTCAGACATTGGTTAAATTGTGAGCTCACCTTTAAAAACTCTGTAAGGGCTGAAGTGGGCCCTCTCACATTGTTTCTGCTCATATTTTTCGCGATATTTTCTGCGTACGACGTGCGTTTGACCCGCGACAATGCCAAATGGTGGTTACGATGGTAGTGAAGATGTGCTGGTAATTAACAAGGCGTTGTTTGGTTTGGCTTTGCCTTGATCGCGTTTCTTTCCCGGCATTCAAAGGAGTATCCGCCTACTTTGCTCTCAGGTTCCAAGTGAAGGGCTCAAACGAAAATGGACAACTCTACTACTGGTTGAGTCTTGGGGGGAGGGGGAATATTCATTTGTCACTAAAGTAAATATGGTGGAGATATGGATTGATCTAACATGAACATTGTCGAAATTATACAAATGAAAGACTCGAAAGTCATGGCGTCGTCTGGTAAGTTGTCTAACGAGTCTAACAATCTCTACTTCGGTGCTTTGTTTGCGGTGGGAAGCAGCAATGCAAGATCCTTCTCAGACTCAGCCCACTCCCGCTGCACGACTTTCTCGTGGTGGGCACTGCGGGGCTCAAAAATGGCAGGGAACTGTTTCGGGGCTGTACCAAACTATCGAAGGGATGAGGATGACGAGAACAGAAGAGAAGATGTAGATACGCACATCGGGGATGAAAGCAGAGTCATCGGAGACGTAGTTGTAGCCGGGAGCACGCTTGATGTTGAAAGTCCAGAGCCAGAGAGTAACATTCATCCACAGAGAGCGCTCAGCGAAGGGGGTACCAGGGCACGCTGAAATAACGTCAGACAATGCGACGAAACTATAAGGGGGGGTTCGTACTGCGCCGTCCCCATCCAAAGGCAGTAGTCGAGTAATCACCCTTCAGTTGGCCGTTTTCATCGATCCAGCGTCCGGGGTTGAATGTGTCGGGATCGGGGTACACAGATGGGTCGTGCTCGATGATCCTGAGATAAAAATAATGAGCCAAATATAATACGACATACGTGAAGAAGTCTCACCATGGGACGCCCATGATGGTGGAGCCCTTGGGGATGAAGTACTCCTCCCCATTGTACTCAATGACATCATCTTCCGTCGCCTTATGTGGGATGGCGAACCTGTATATGTGTCAATACGGTAGGATATCTCACAAAAGGATATGAAACTGGCCTTGCAGCAGGGCGCCAGCGAAGTGCCTCTGTGATAGATACGTAATGAGTATGGTGCTTGGATCAAGAAGAAAGATGAATCACCTCTGCAGACGGCTTCGAGGTAAGGCATCTTTTCGCGATCCGAGAAGTTCGGGAGGCGGTCTTGGCCAACAACCTTGTCAAGCTGTTCCTGGGCAGTCTTGATCCATTCCGGGTGACACATACAAGCCAGGACGAAAGTCTGCAGAGAGGTAGCCGTCTGAAACGAGGGAAAATGAGCACGTTATGACGGCCTTGAGTTGAGGCGACACACCGAGTGAGCAGCAGCCTAGCATATGAGAAGTTGGTGAGAGGAATGGAACAGTAAGAAGAAAAGCGTACAATGCAGAAGAGATTCAGTAGCTCGCGGTGGTCTCCGTAGTTGTTGTCCTTGCCTCCGAAGTATTGTGCCCAGCTATATCATAGCAGTTAGTTGATTAACTATGAGGGGAGGAAAGTTATGACATACGTATCAAAGTGTGAGTTCTTTCCCTCGATGGCCTCCTTCGCGAAGTTTGCGTAAAGGGTCTCCTCCTTCCTCCGGAACTCCGCCGCGCGAGTGCGCCACGGCATCGGCCCGGGGATGTAATCGAGGAACGGGAAGATGTTGATGATCGATGCGGCCTGTTAGGAGGACAGAAAATGACAATCAGACATCATGATTCGGTCAGCGTCGCAATTCCGGGTAGGTAACACACGTTGGAGATGGAGGCCCCGAATTCGTCGTTAAGCTGCCACTCGGATATTTTAGTTATGTTGATGACAGGATATATCAAAGCGTCCAGCTTACATTGATGATCTCTTTCATTGCTTCTTCCTGGCCAGTGGTGAAGCGAACACCGAACATTGCGGAAATTATGATGCTCGTCGCAAACCTAAATAGCAAGAAGGGCAACATTAACTCATTTATGGGCCTGAAAGGGCGGAAAGAAAGTCACCTATCGATGTGGTGGTACCATCTGCGCTCCATGAATGAGTAAGAAGCAACATTCAGGGCGGACATCAACATACCCTTCGGGCTTCTCCATTATGCGCTGCATCGTCAACATGGCCTCGAACCGATGGAGCGACTGCGACTGGCCGGCGCGCACGGAACTCATGACCTGTGTGGTGAGTTTCCTTCCAAGACGGAACGTTGCGCCGGGGTCCGAGAATCCCCAGTATCTGCAAAGAATCCATGAGCCTCGGTCCAAAGGAGATGGACTGTAGGCACCGACTTCTCATCAGGATCTACGTATTTACTCTATTGAGAGACACGAGAATTAGACGCCGAGAACGAATGGAATATATGGGATAGCGAACCATATAAGGTTCAACGGGCCGTCCAGAGTACTTTGCTGAGCGCTTGTCCATTAGCTCTCTCGCCAATTTGCCATCTCCGACAACCATGACATTCTGAAAAGCAAATTTTCAGTAGAACAATCGCTCAAGTTTTTGAGAGCGTACGTTGCCCAAAAGATTGAGGTACACAATACCGCCGTATTGCTTGTACAGGACACGAAAGTAGGTGGCCAGATGCTATTGAAATATTTAATTAAAGCGTTCTTCCGTCCTCAGAGGGTTGACGGGACCGACCTCAGTTGGCACCTGGAGAACGTTGCCTATGATTGGCAACCCACGAGGACCGGGGGGCAGTTTGCGATCCGACTTTCCGGTGCGTGCATATAGGGCTCCCACGGTAGTTAGAAGAATAGCTGCGGCCAAAGCCAACTGAGGTGTCTGGATGCCGTCGAACATTAGGAACGACGGAGAAGATAAAATCTGGGAGCAAAGATATCGATAAGGTCGTCTTATGCAGAAGACCTGCTTGCGCAACCCTTACTCTTCACAGGGTCGCGACTATAAAAATCATAGTCCACAGGGCGAGTGGGTTAGCAAAGGAGATTTAGTGTGGTAAACATCTACTAAGTTCTTCTGGGGCCCTGCATACGCGACCTGGGATATCTCACTAGAAGCACATGTCGTTAGGTCGAAGGCACAAGTCCGTGGGTCACTTGGCACAGACGCTCTGTCGAGATACGCGGTAACGCGTAGCTTGTTGTGGGTCTGTCAGGGACGCTGCAAGTGGAAGCGTGGAAGCGATGCGGGCCGGCAACAACCCGGTAACATCCGACCTTCAGATGATTACGTGAGCCATTGATCTCGTCGTGCTTCCGGTGCTTCCGGGCTCCGAGACGGTCGCGTGTGCCGCACACGCCGATAAGGAAACTCATTTTTATCTGCTTCTTCCACCTTCCAGCGAAATAACTCTGGTCCGGCGGCTCGCTTCAACATAGGACTCGTTTGAAAACTGATTCTAATCTGGGATTGTGTGTCAGAGACTGCCAAAAAATTACACCACTCATATTCTGGCTTGTTCTGGATATGATAACATCTTGGGATGTCGCATTGTGTGGTCCAGCTCTGCCTGAGCCTTTATAAGGTCCAAAGCTTGACATTCGATAAGAACCAAGTCTTCGAAGACATACCCTGTCCTAAGCTCTTCTTCGCTCCAGAACTTTGATTACACTCTTATCCGAAACTTCTCTCGCAATGGTTAACGCAATCGACGAGGCCAGATACAACGGCGTATTGCCGTCGAAGGCGGACGGAAAGGCAAACAAAATGGAACACGCCGACGAGATCCTCAAAATCGCCGGCGAGTTCATGCGTGCTCTCGATTATGTCCCACCACCATTCCCTCAAGATCCTGTCCTTCGTCAAGCAGTCATTGACGAACTGGAATCCTGGAACATCGGCGAAGCCGTTGATGGCTTCATGAAGTGTGTCGATGTCGGCACTGCAGCTGCTGAGGTCCGTGACATTTCTTCCACTGTCAAATACTTGAAATCTGACGAAGGTACCCTCCAGCTCTTCTACCCTGCGCACGAGTTTGACCTCAAGATCGTCATTGCCATTTGCACTGCGTGTGTAAACTCTTCAATTTTAATAAGACCTCGTTGACGTTAATCACATCCTACAGTGGCATGAAGTGGATGGACAACGTCGCTGACGACATCCTTGAGCCGTTAACCGAGTTCCAAGGCCGCTTCCACGCAAGAAAGCCACAGCTCCACCCTGTTCTAGAGTGTTACGCGACCTTCATGTTGCGACTTTACGATCATTATGAGCCCTATGTCGCCGATGCGATGGTCATGTCATCAGTCACCTTCATCGCCGGTAGTTGCCTTGAGGTTCGATCACTCAGCAAGAACATGACTGCGAGCACAGATGCCCTCCTCTGGCCGTACTATGTGCGCAATCTGAGCGGTTCGTGACTCGTTCATTGTCTCCGACGGTGTATTCATGGCTCGCTTCAGGTATCTCGGGCTTTTATGCATATGGATGCTTCCCCAAGAAGGACCACCCAGACGTCGTAGACTACGTTCAAGCGATCCCTGAAATCCTTGTCTTCACCAACTTCCTTAATGATGTCCTCAGGTAAGCTCCTGAATACTGGCGACGATGTATGTCATTCTAACTATTGAGCTCTTCAGCTTCTACAAAGAGGAGATGGACGGCGAGCTGCATAACTACTGCCAAGCGATGGCCCGGGTGAACGGTGAGGAGCCTATCAAAATTCTCCAGGACGTCTCCGATGAGACGGTTGCCGTGGCCAAACGTGCTGCGGTCATCCTGAAGGACCAACCGGCGGCACGGAAGGCATTCAAGGAATATGAGCAAGGATACATGCAAGTCGATTCATCTGCCTCTGACTCATTTGGTTTCTGACATCGCGTCTTTCACAGTCGTTTCCATTTGGATGTTGCTCACTACCGCCTACCGGCTGGATGGAAGAAGGAATATGCCGAGTAGATAAACCATTCCATTCCGTTCTCAATTTTCCGCCGGAGAGCCACGTGGGTCGCATCGGTACCAAACATCATCTCAAATCATATGTACATGTTCAAATATTTAGATAGCACGCATACTTGTATACCACTTTCTGTCAATAGAAGCGGACTCGGACTAATTTAGCTGGACTTTCATCTCGCTTCACTTACAAGTCAGGATCTTCCTACATCTTAGTAACAAGCGACTCATTCCGGGCCAGCGCAAATACTTCTTGGAGACTATCACACCACAAGGCACCGAACCGAGTCTGGAAGGCTCGGCACTGGACAGAGCGAGCCACTTGAATGGCATCTTTTCGGCTCCGCCTGCCTCGGACACCCCAAGTTGGGAGAAATACGCCACGCAATGATTATCAAACAAACATCAGAGATTGAAGAAATCCAGACTGGAAGTCACTTAGACTAAATGAGGCCATATTAAGCAAGGCGGTGCGCGGGCGACTACGGGGCGCGTGCTAGGCGCGGCTCGACCCCATTTGAACTGTGCCGTTTAGGTTCATCACTGCTTTCCGTGCACTTCGTATCATTTCTTATCATTTCTTATTTCTCCGCGCACCGCAGTCCCGTTTTGGTATCATGGAATGAACGTTCCGACCGAGACTATATCGAGTTCAAAGAAAGAAGTATGCATTTCGTAATGTAAACAATGGGATACAATCGTTGCAACAGCGTAAAAATTTATGAGATGACCTCGAGGATCAACGGAACTTCGCCTCCCTTCACAGGCTTTTCCGCGACCTAGTAGAAGGGCCAGGTTAACAAAAGAACAAATCGAACCTAAAGGCAGCGTACTTTGGGGATGGAAACGCCGTGGAACTCTCGCACGACGGTCGAGCCGGGGATGGGAAGGACGCGGAACCCTTGGACGATGTCACAAATGAAAGCCTGTAGCTCAAGTACGGCAATACGCCATCTACACAAGGCATGTCAATAACAACCTTCGCGGCAAGAATGTTGGACAACAAACCCAGGACATGTGCGATCTAGAATTCGCGAACAGTCAGAAAGGATCTCACACATCAACGAAACATTACGCACTTCCAGCCATGAAGTTCATCAGGGATCCATACACGACACCGGCAGTCTTGGTCAGAGGAACGCTTTGCTCGCCGGTTTTGAGCCAACGGTCCGGGTTGAACGTCTCGGCATCTTCTCCCCATACGTCCTTCCGCCTGTTGGAGGAGGCGACATCGATAACGACCCATGTGCCCTTGCTGACCGCGATCTCAGAGAGCGTCCTGCCATCGGGTGTTTGGATAGGCTCAGAGAGCGGGAGGACATCATCTGCGCGGTTGCTGCGTGCGATCTGTCCAAGTACGGGATTCATGCGCATTGATTCCTTGCGAAAACTATCAGTTAAATTCCTTAATAAGGATGAGAAGGACACACTTTGAGGACCGCGTTCAAATAAAGCATGCTGTCGTAGTCCTCTTGTGTGAAGGTCGCATCGTCGCCACCGATCTCAGCCTGCTTGGCGTTGATCTCCGCACGAAGGCGGTCTTGGACTTCGGTATTACGAGAGAGGTCGTTGAGCAGCATCGCAAGGGTGGTGGAGACAGTGTCGTGGCCTGCAAAGAGGACCATGCTTATACGAGCGTCAATATGATGATGCGGAGACCACTAGAAGATACTAACTTGATCTGTGCCACAATCTCTTCATCCGAAAGCTTATACTTCGCAGAATCGGATTGATTGGCTCGCTCTATCGTCGATATACATTAGTTTAATCGATATAACCAGGTTTGCAAGTGACGAACCCAAAGCGGTGAGAAGGTCGTTTCCGTTATTGAGACTGCCGTGTTCCTCTCTCGTGGCTCGAACCCAGGTGCTGAACTGAGCGGCCCGCTTGAAGGTCTTCAACGCCGAACGGAAGAAGTTGGAATCGACTAGGGCAATTCCAGCCAAACTGGGAAGGATGCCTGCCGATGCCGTCTCACGCAGGAACAAGCGTAGAGAATCGGTTTTGCCGAGACAATCTTCACTAATCACCACGAACAAAATCAGTTAAAGAAGAGATACTTCGAGATCGCGAACTCACAGCATGAGATCAAAGGCGTGCAAGATATCGTGGCCCTTGACAGGATCGTCAATGGCGTTGATAGTGGTACCGAAAGCGAACATCGTCAGGGAGTCCAGAGCACAGCGGCGAGCCCAGTCAAGCATATTCATTTTCGTCGTACCAGTGCTAGACTGTTCAAAGCAAGCCTTGCGCAATGCGGTACGCATCTATGATAGCCCACTTAACATGCAAAACTAACTCCAACAAATAGAACGACGTACGTTGCGGGAGACTGTCTGTACTGAGGAGATCATTCCACGAACTTCTGAAGGGCCAAGCGCCTGTGAAATGACACGACGCTGGCGAACATGGTCTGCACCCTCAACAGCCGCGACACCGGGGCCGAACTTTTCCCTGAAGGAAGCCAGATCGCGTGAGCTCAGGTCCCATTGTCCGCTGGACGAGCCAAAGATGCGGCGGAGGGCGGCAGGATCGGAGACAAGGAGGGCATGGCGGCGGACGCCCAGGACTCCGTGGAGCTTGACGACGCCGCCATATAGCTTGGACCAACCGAGAGCAGCTCCGTCACTTGGTGCAGCAACAAGAGTCTGCATGTTCCCTTCACGCTGTGGTCAGATTCCAAGAAGTCATCTAGCAAGGAAGAGAAACTAACCAGCAAGGAAGGACTCGCTTTCTGGACCTGGGACTGACGCGACATCGTCATCGCGATGTGAGGCCTGGCGCCATCGGAGTGCTAGTACAATGGTTAATGCAGCGGCGGCCAACGAGACCTGGTAGATCATTGTGGCCGAATGGTGGTTTGACGAGAGGACGAAAGAAGGCATCAAAAGTCGCCGTACAGTATAAAGGGGGGGAAGTAGACCGAGGCTCGGCTACAAAGGCCAGAGTAAAGGAGGGGGTGGTAAGGGCCGCAACCAAAAAAGATGGGTCGAAGCCGGTAAACATCTATCCGAGGGGCCAGTGGGGCGTTATGCCACTAGCTCACAATCGCAACGAGGTTGCCGTACTAGACAAGCTAAAGTCATAAGCGATCCATTAAATCAACGATTGCTATGATCGTTGAATGTCGGAGTCTCGTGTGGATCCGAATGAAGTTGGTAGAATGAGTCATACAGTATCAAGACAGGTTGTACATTAATCTTGAAGGAGGTCGTACTAGTGAGTAGATGCTTGGAAACGAAAGCCGCCCAGATTCGCAATCACAAAATTATGGAAGAACTTTGGTTACGTCAATAATTTACTGGACCCTTGGGGGACTGATCCAAGACTGACCTCTGTCAACCGACCGAGACGATCTGGTGAATTACCCAAGAACGGGCTGTATGAGAAGGAAAAGGTCATGTAAGCGGACAAGAGGCCAAAGGCCGCGGATCACCGCTATGCTTTCTTATCAACCGCAACTTGAACACAGACACACAACGGCGAAAGTCTTTGCGCAGCCCTGAGGTCTGCTTTCGAGAGCTCCGACTCTCAAGCACTCTCATGAGTATCCACGTCGTCTGGCCCTCCTCTTATCCTTAAATTCTACGTTTTGGAAGATTTTAGTCCCATCATTTTCAAGAGGATTCAGCGGCAGCCAGGATCCACCTTTTCCGGGCCCGAACATGTTGCGAGCCCTGCGCCATCTATTGTCTCCATTCTCGATCCACCCCAAACACCGAGGATCATTTGACAAGTCAATTGTTCCTGGCATGACATCCTGTCCACTACCATATCGAGAAACTTCTCTTGCTCAGACTTTTTTCTGTCTTTTCAGCCCACTGTGTGCATACGCGGCAACGATCAAAACCCTTGTTGTTGTTGAGAGACGACGACCCACCGATCACCGCCGATAGTGCACAGCCCATGCTTTCATACCCCTTCATGCCTGACGTTTGCGAAAGGATTGCAGAATGACTAGAAATTACACATGTTTTCGATTGAACACGTCTAGTAACATAATAATTTGATGTGGTCTCGAAGCAACTCAAGGCAGCAACACTATCCTGCCAAGCACGGTCCCGGAACGCAATTGGTCGAGCACCTCGTTAATCTCGGTGAGCTTGTGGCTCGAGACGACAGGCTCTACGGCTCCCTAAAGGAAATGTGAGGATGCTGAATGAGATCGTAAGAGTAAAAGGTCGTACTGTGGCGTAGAGGGCAAGAACGGCTTCGAGGTCTTGTTTCGAGCCGTATTGAGGTGTGACGACTGCACAAAATCTCAATCACGGTGTGGGAAATCTATAAGACATCAACTTACTTGTCAAGTTGTAAGTGAGGGTGTCTAGTGTCGAGAACTCGAGCTTGTCGCTCGTCAAACCAGCCTAAGTTTGTTCGTAATTATGGCAGACGAAGTGGATGCAGCAAAGTGTACGCACAACGACAAGACGAGGGTTTGCGGGGAATGCTTTGTTGTTCCCTCTCAGAACCGATTTACAGGTCTCGAAAGCTATGAGCACTTCGTATTAGTACCCAGGTTACCGTATATGAAAATCAATACGCACTAACGGCTTTTGCCACAAAGTCCATAGCAACATCAACAGTGAAGCCCTCTGCGATCTTCGCCGCAAGTTCCTCTGGGCTGAACGCCTCCTTCGCGCCGAGCTTCAGTGCAAGTGCACGAGCTTCGGGTTTGGAGTCACATGCGTACACGGTGGCGTTAAAGTGTGCGGCAATAGATACGGCTTGGTGTCCAAGACCTCCCACGCCGAGAACAAGGACGGTTGTTGAGCGTGTTCCGTCAATCTGAGCAGAGGTCGCCAATCAGCACCTCGATCAGGTGAGTGGAGGTCGGAGGGCGTACCTGTCCTGCGCGGACGACGAATTTGTAGGCGTTGATGCCGGCATCTGCTGCGACGGCAGCCATCTCAGCAGTCACCCCTTCTGGCTGTGGAAAGGCATCAGCAACTGTTGGGTAGCTGTCTTTGAGGGGGCAGGCTTACAACCGCGACGAGCTGGTCCTGTCGGATGAGCACATACTCAGCGAATCCTCCGTCATAGCTTGCGCCTGGCGAGTCAAAGAGCGCCGGCATACCATGTAGTGATTGTGCCGAAGGAGTGATCGCAAGTACGGCGTAGAGGTCACCCTTCTTGATGGACGGATCGACGCCATCGCCGGTTCTAGACGGCGAAATCAGTGAGCGATCGGGGCGCCTAAGTGAAAAGTGTGCCTACTCCACGACGTGACCAGAGATTTCATGGCCAAGGACAAGAGGGATGGGCAAGACGCCGCCATCAATGAACATAATGTCGGAATGGCAGACTGCGTAGATGTCGTTCTCGTCATTGGTCTGGGAGAAAAGAGCTTGTTCTAGACTTACCTCCGCATGCAGCTACCTTGAGAAGGACCTGGCCTGGTCCCGCGGAGGGCACGTTGTGCTTGTCCTTCAGAGCGAGGCGTGTCTCGCCGGGCTGATACTGGGCCGCAAGCATTGTCGTCATCGTAGTGATAGTCGTAGTTGGGCGAAATTAACAAGTTCTTGTGTGTAGTTGAAGAAGCAGAATTTCTGCTCAAGCGGGGAAAGAAGAGACATTTGAGTTGTGCCACTGCGAGTATTTGAGCCTGGCAGCCAAGGGCCCACCCGCCAAGTTATTGCACTACTATCCCGGATCGCAGGCTTTCCCAGAGTCCCGGCGTATTACAAGTTTAACCCAGCGTGAAGTTGCCAGGATAATGATCTACCTCGCATGGGCCGGTAATCAAAGGCACTGAGTTCGAAGTAGCCACATAAGAACTGGCGAGATTAAAGGTTGTTACAGAACTTACGGTACCGCTCCCTTCTCAACTTCCATCGCGTATCCCGCTTGTTAACGCGTCTTCGACCATTTGTTCCGCCGATAAGCCTCCGCCAATCCATATTCGACGCTTCTAAATAGGTGGGTTCGGAGCCACCAACTGCCGGCCCTTCTATCTATGATATTAATCGTCAATGACAATGCATACAGGCTGCCAAGTATGACTTTACGAGATGTCAGGCCTCTTCATCATGGTTTGTGAGCAAGTTGAAGGGTCACGACTTTCGGCAACAATAGGCAATAGCAATGCATCATTGCTATACAACGGGAATTTCCATATGTGGTCGAACGACGACTCAGACATCCAGCCAACACCCAGCGCACAACATGTCCACGGACCCACTTCTTATGCCGCGGTGGATCTGTTTTCGCCCCTTGACACGAAGAATCGACCCTCTAGATCTCTCTCTATCAGAGATATGTTCTAGGTTTACTCCTTGTGGCCCAAGCCCTCGGGTTTTGAGTGGAACAATCGCAGCTCTTACACCTTCCACCACAAACTAGGCTGGTGTCTTTATGGTGTCATTTCGACACATTTGGGATACATGTTGAATCAGAATGTCCTATTTGTATCATATCCATGAATTACGGAGTCACAATGGACCCTACTTCGAGGCAGTCTCAGTTGACAAGATCGGCTATAAATCCACAGGACGCGTAACATAACCGGCAACGGGCCGCGTCTCTTATGCCATCCTTTATATCCTGGCTTTCTACGTTGCTACCTTCCAAACTCTTCCATACATCCAAGACTCCCAAGACTTCCACAATGCCTTCCTTCGACAACAACACCGACGCCATTGATGTTGCCAACGCATTTGCCTCCGAGATCAAAGGCAAAAGAGGTGAGGATCTCCCATCTATTCAGATGTGATAAGCGCTCACGGCTTGGTTCTCAGTGATTGTCACCGGTATCACACTTGGTGGTCTCGGTGCTGAGGCTGCTCGTGTCCTCGTCGCTCAGGGTGCCGAGGTCGTCCTCGCCGGACGCAGCGCCAGCAAGTACGTCGTGTTACTTTTATCTATCTAACTTGATCTAATTGAGATTCTTAAAGGATCAAGGCCACCGCCGATGCCATCAAGGCCGAGTTCCCGGAGGCGAAGCTCAAGGAGCTCCTCTTCGACCTGAACTCGCAGGCCGCGATCCGCAAGTCTGCTGCTGAGGTCCTTGCCTACGAAGGCCCCGTCGATGTCGTCATCCTTAATGCCGGAATCGTGAGTTCAAGCCTTATTGTCTTGCGGGATCCGTGGCTGATAGCCCTTCCTCGCAGATGGGTACACCTTACGAGAAGACCGTCGACGGACTCGAGTCCCAGTTCGGCAACAACCACGTCGGCAACTTCCTCTTCACCAACCTCATCCTCCCCAAGGTCCTTGAGTCCCCGTCTCCCCGTGTCGTCTCTGTCGCTTCGGTCGGACACTTCTGGGGCCCCGTCGTCTTTGAAGATTACGGCTGGAGCAACGGTGAGAAGTACGAGAAGTGGGCTGCATAGTACGTTCATCTCTTGGATAACCCTTCGCTAGTCGCTGACACGATTTCCTTGTTCAGCGGCCAGAGCAAGACCGCCAACATCCTCTTCGCTGTCGAACTCGCCGAGCGCTACAAGGACACCAAGCTGAAGGTCTTCTCTCTGCACGTGCGTAAAAACCAGCAGCTCTTGGCGCTGCAACTGCTTACGATACCCCACAGCCCGGAGGAGCTGCTACCTCGCTCCACCAGCACATGACAAAGGAGGATTATGAGAAGTTCGCCGACTACTACAACCCTGACGGCACACCCAAGGGCGACTGGGTCCGCACTATTGCCCAGGTCACCGCAACGTAAGCCTTCATATCGTTCTATGATGACCATTGCCATTGTGCTCATGAACCATTTCCCACAGACACATCGTTGCCGGCTTCGACCCCTCCATCGCTGACCAGAGCGGTTCATACCTCGTTGACTGCAAGGTCGCCAACGAGCAGGCTGCCCCGTACGCCACCGACAAGGTAAGATCATCGTCGTTTTCTTTAAGACTATTGTTTGACAATGCTGCATTTTCAGGGCAACGCCAAGAAGCTCTGGGACCTCAGCGAGGAGCTCGTCGGCCAGAAGTTCTAAGTGAACGTCGTATCAGCTGGCAGCTTCTTGATAGATCGACCTTTTAGATGATCGTGTACCATTTACTTCATGTACCCTAGCACATCCCATACCCGGCTTTTTTTTTTGCTCATCCATATGACGGTATCGAGGAATGTCTGCCCAAGATCTGTAGAGCCTTGTAGTCGGAAGACTCTGACTCAGAGTACTTAGATCGGATGTTGCCGAATGGAGCCCCAGCAAGTGAAATCTTCAATTTCTTTACCTACCTCTACCTCCGACAAACATATATGGCGAGAAGGCTCTAAACCCATCGCGCTATCCAGTGCAACACAAGGGGTCTGATTACTGGCCAGTTACAAAGTGCATCTATACGCAGCAGTTTAATTTTCGACAGGGCCAGATCGATACTGAAGACTCCGAGTCCAAGCTTTACATCCACAAGCAGAGCCCATCTACAAACTCTTTCTTTCCAAACTGAAGTGTATGAACATCATCAGATCCTGAATAAGCTTTCGCAGGGCTTTTTGGGTTGTCGTCGTATTAGCTCTGATTTGGTAGGCCACGGGTTCAGGGGGAATGTCTCGGCACGCCTGGCGAGCCTCATTGCGTTATCTTTCCTCGACTGCGGCATTCCGGCCGTCAAGGAGAATGATAGAATTTTGGAACGCAACCGATGGTCCGAACCATATGCGTGTGCTGCCTCAATAACGCAGAGCTTCATTTCGGACGGCTCGGGCGGCTCATCCTCTTATTCCAAGAAGCAAAACCCCGACTACATAGTCCTGGTGTCTGGACGATCCTAGCACGCACACTTCTCTTTCTATGGATGATTTCTTCAACATCATAGGTACAGCAACCTACGTTTCCGCGGTAGCAAGCGACGCCGCTGGCGAAGTAAAGATGCGCCAACCACTGAACCGTTTTACATTACCTTCCCGGCCTACATCTCCACTTCCGCTGTCAGCACGAACTCCAGATATACTTCATGGGACCCCGGATATTCTCATTCTACATGTGGCTGCGTTTGTGCCTCGGGATGCCTTCCTACAAAGTGAACGGCACGAAGAATAGGTTGAGAAACCATCCGTATTATCTGTTCTGGAAGCTCGGTTTCCAACCCTGCACGACACCCTCCAAAGCTCACGGGATGATTTTACGCCTGCTTCTCATCTTGAAGGTCCCCTGGCCATTCCAAACATAATGTTGACCAACTTGTCTCGGAGGAGGAATTATGTTTATTTAACAAGTCCTTAGAATCCGGCCTACTTCATCATATGCCTCGTGAACTGAAGCATGCCGTCGATAAATTTGACTCGTGTCGCTTCCTGGACTCTTCGCATGTGTCTGCGCCGGGAGTATTGGTGCCGTACTTTCGGCGGTGGTTCAGTGCGCTGTTCATATGCAGGACCAGCAATACGTCCAACCGTGGCTGGCATTCTCTTTTTTGGGTTTATTATTATTGACGACCGAAGATGAGACTGGGCTACTCCGCGCCGACGCTTTGGGCCTTGAAGAATGCACATTTGCAAGGGAGACGGGGCGTGGCGTCATTGAGACAGGCAATGGCGGAGACCTTCACGATCTCGATATGGCGGCATGTCCAGAGTTGATTCCAATGCTGAAGTTTAAGACATGGCCGAGCATTTTCGAGATATTACAATCGTTTCTTCATGAGCAGGAAATGAAGGCAAGTCCATTTGACGCTCCTCGTCATGACCACCGGCACTAATCCAATTTATAAAACAATTCATAGGAGTTCGGTCAGACACCTGGACCTGCACTTGTTCTGCCTTCCTCCTTATACTATGTTCCCTTGGAAGAGGAAATGGCACAGAATCTATATCTTGAGCCCCACTTCCCCAGCCGCCTTACATGTTCTATGCCGCATCCTCGTCCGCTGATCCGATTTGCAGGCCACACCAGCATCATGTCTGTAAGAGTGTTGGCTGGATGTCCCCATTGTGTGTATGATGAAGTGGGCCTAACGATCCTCATCAAGTTTCAAAACGTTTTCTTTGTGTTGTACCTTGCATTTGTCACTTTCAATAGCCCAGCTGAGAACGGTTATCCTAAAAACCTCCAAAAGTCACCATCAGGGTTCCGGAAGGCTGGTCCGATCCTAGTGCTCGGTGTCACCCTAGATGATTCAAATTAGACTTACATCTCCGAAGAGGCCTGCATGGTTGCTTGGAGCCGTCTTAGTTTATGTTCTGGATCGGTCAACGACTGGTGGTGGCTGAGCAGTTGGCACCCTGTAGAGCTTGAGAAAATTTGGTATTAGTGGAGTGCGCATTGCTCGCATATGCACTGAGGAGACGAGGCAGTGAATGGATCATAGCGTTATGATATCAGTGGTCTAAACCTAGCCATAACACCTGCCGCGATCATGCCTTACGCCACGAATGTCGGCCGCCGCAGCGTTGATTATTAAACAGCCGCCTATCTACTACTTATTTAGCAGTTTTACCATCTGTTTTCTCTTGTCCGAGTCGGGCCAAATCATGAATGTGAAAGTTGCGGGTATTTGGTATTACTTTGAATGAGTGCAGCGGCGACATACTCGCGGCCAACTTATTCAATAGGGCACTAGGTATTCTCGTTGACTGAGCCATGCCCGATTGAACAAGACGGGCCTGTCAACCTCAGGCGTTGTATCCCATCTCTTTCAGGATTCCAATTTCAAATGCTTTCCACGCTTTGAAAGGTGTGGATACACTGTACATTGAGCTTTGTGAACAGGCCCCTACCGACGACAAAGCACTGTGACCACATGAAGTATTATCTGGCGCAAGTGTCGGCCTGTAGAAGGCCCTTACGTTCCTCTCATGAATAGATGAAGTTCCTACAATGGTACAAACCCTATTCGAAAATGGGCTTCGGAGAAACTGGTCTTGAATGGCTCGAAATCGAAGCGAGGCCGGGATGACGTCGAGTTGTTAATAGCCCACTGCCAACTTCCGGTGTTTGATTCTTTGCGAAACCATATATATAACGTTGCCTGAAGCCGAACCGATAGAGGTATGGGTAAGAATTGACGCGTCGACCTGCACCGAGTCGATCAAACTTCGTGACTGGGCTGGGAGTTCGAAGAGGGTTATTAGGACTTACTATACACGTAAATTTGCTGTTCCATGCTTTCAAGTCACCATCGACGCGTCCTCATTCCTCTCAAGGGAGCATGCTTACTTCACAAATGCTCAATGATACCTGCGTCGGGCTCAATGGCATCCCCTAGAGACGATTCCATATTACCGCCATATCATCAAGGCCGACAATAGCCTTGAAAATTCTGTCTAGGCGAAAAGGGAAATTAATATTGACCTCAAGATGAAGCTCAGCCCAAGAACGTAAGTACGGATTTGTTGGACTGGGCGGGTAAGCGGCACGTCATATGAACATGAACAGCAGCAGTCTCGTTAGCCTAAGTATCAAAATGATGATATGGTCAAGATACAGTAGTACCATATCTCATTGGAACCACTTGAAGACCGAGTGAAAGCCCACCCAGCCCTCCGTGGGCCCGAGGCCGGGGGCCTAGTATACACAGCAGTCCAAAAAGGCTAAGTACACTGGTCAACAGAGGGGAGATGAACATCATAAAGCGTGACTCATGCCAGTGACTTGCCAGTGACAGTGACCGGATTGGAGTCAATCCAAAACTCCGCGGATCAGAAATAGTTTTTAGACTAAATTCTTCTCACAGCCTCAACTTTTACCCAAAACATCCAGAAAATAACACCTGTGCATCTCGTCATGTTTCGAACTTGAGCATTTTGTGATCTAGTTCCCTAAGTCCTCGGATTATGACAAGACCCCCACAGGACTTATTGCGGCTTCATCGATATATATCGATCGTTCTGGCGAGATGCCACAAGGGTCTCAAGGTGCAGTGTTTTGGGTATATTTGGAGATCCGGAGATGCGCCGAACATGAAGGATCGATAACATGGTCTAGTCTGGAGAGGGAGAACGACTAAAATGGAGAACGCATCCAAGCATCCAGCTGCTTCATGACAACTTCACCCTACTTCACCTCAACCGATAACTACAATGAACACATGGACTTAAGGTTCATGTACGGCATGCAGTGAGTGATATAGTTTGTGGACATTTAGGTTTTCACTTATCCTGATCATCATCTTGGACTGTTCTATTCACGGAACCAGAATCGATTGAGCGACGCAGCCTCGGGAGGAAACATCGGCCTTTGCTATAAACGCCCAAAGAACCCACAAGCCGCATCATACCGCATCTCTCATGCCGTCCCTTATAACTTGCTCGCATCTACCCTCGCTTTCTGCATTCCACCCCTCCAAGCTTTTCTATTCATCCAAGCCCCCAGTTACTTCCACAATGCCTTCCTTCGACAACAATACTGATGCCATCGTCGTCGCAAAAGCCTTCGCGTCTGAGATCAAAGGCAAACGAGGTGAGGATAATCCATCTTCTCATTGCTCGAGATGTTCTCATCGGGTCCCGCGCAGTGATCGTCACCGGGGTCACTCTCGGTGGTATGGGCGCCGAGGTTTCTCGCGTGCTCGCGTCAGAAGGTGCTGAGGTCGTCCTCGCCGGTCGTACTCCCAGCAAGTAAGATCGAACTTGCCGGTCGTTGACTTGATCTAACCCAAGATCGATAAAGTATCAAAGCCACCGCCGATGCAATCAAGGCCGAGTTCCCCAACGCAAAACTCAAGGAGCTGCTCTTTGACCTGAACTCGCAAGCCACAATTCGCAAGTCAGCTGCCGAGGTCCTCGCCTACGATGGCCCCGTCGATGTAGTCATCCTCAACGCTGGAATTGTACGTGTAACTTTCAGTTCCCTGTTCCCTTGTCTGATAACCTGGCCTCGCAGATGGGCACGCCCTACAAGAGGACAGCTGAAGGCCTCGAGTCCCAGTTCGGCAACAACCACATCGGCAACTTTCTCTTCACGAACCTCATCATGCCTAAGGTCCTCGAGTCTGCCGCCCCTCGTGTTGTCTCCGTGGCCTCTCTTGGACACTTCTGGGGACCTGTTCGCTTCGATGACTATGGTTTCAAGGAGGGTGAGACTTACGAGAAGTGGACCGCATAGTAAGTCGATGTCTCTCACAGTTCCTATGGACAACTAACGAACAATCTCTCAGTGGGCAGAGCAAGACCGCGAACATCCTCTTCGCCGTCGGCCTCGCCGAGCATTTCAAGGATACCAAGCTGAAGGCCTTCTCTATTCACGTAGGCGTGTTCGTGTTATCAGCTAGACGCCACTGAGCTTTCTCTTCAACCTTTAGCCAGGAGGAGCTGTGACTTCGCTCCATCAACACATGACCCCAGAGGACTATGAGAAGTTCGCAGACTTCTATAACCCCGACGGCACCCCAAAGGGTGACTGGATCCGCACGGTCCCTCAGGTCGCGTCCTCGTATGTCTCCTCGTTACATCTGTGTCTTCCTTTCTGACGGACGCGAAGCCATATCGTCGCTGGCTTTGACCCCTCTCTCAACGACAAGAGCGGCGCGTACCTCGTTGACTGCAAAGTTGCCACTGAGCAGGCCGCCCCGTACGCCACTGACAAGGTAAGCGGCCTCTATTTTGTGATTCAAGAAACTGGTGTCTGACTTTTACACCCGCAGGAGAATGCAGAGAAGCTCTGGGTTCTCAGTGAGAAGATTGTAGGCCAGACATTCTGAACGTCTTGGGAGTGCATCTCGAGTGAAGTTCGTTAAGTTCGATTCGTGTACCATACCTATGTCATGTCTCCTCTGTAGCTTATAAAGGTTCCCCTAATGTCTTTGCCAAGTACGATGACGGTCAATACGCTACTCAGGAAGTCATGGATCTATGACGAGGATTGAACTCGCACTCGATGTGTCGTTCCCCAGAAATCATGTTCTTTACTGCATCTGGTTGCCTGTATTTCTTTAGAAAGTTATACGAGCGGCAGTCCGTCAGTAATGTGTTAGCTGTCAGTAAATTTCTATCCCGCCAGCAAGCCTAATGGTCTTTGTGCTCGTTTGAACTTTGGAGCTATCTATGTCTGTCCAAGCGGCCAATTTAGAGTCTGTCAAAAAATATGACGGACAAAAGAATGTCATCCCTGGTAAAAATGAGCTCAAAGAAATTATGCACGTATGGAAAGACAATTTACAAACCTGAATTTCGCAGCGCGCGGTGCCTGGACATGCATTAACGCAGTGCGCAAATCGGCGTGAGCACCCCCAAGAGCGTTACGCGTCAGATGCTTTGCTGCAGAATTGTCGGTGTATATGAACGCCTTCTCCACGCCCCATTGCTTCCATGGGATAGGTTTGTAGTTCGCAGACGCGATCGGAAGTTCCTGAGGCATGATAACCTCGTCAGGAGCCCCTGATTGAGCCTTTGATGAAGAAGCCCCCATATTTCTATTGAGCCACATCCCGACTAGGCCCACTACCTCTTCGTTGGTGATACTCTTCCAAAGTCCATCAGAGGCCATCACCACAAAATCGCCGGGTTCTAATTTGATTGAACGGGTCGATGGATCGGCAGTGAGCTGTCGTGACGGAGGAGATATGGGTGGGTCGCCAAGATAGTCCTTGTGTAGCTTTTTCTGGACATCCAGGCTCCATTTGTACGCGGCAAGACCAAAGGCACGGGTAAGCCCAGGAGCAGTATCGCAGGTGTGGTCGTCCGAAAGGACGTACACGCTGTACGCCTGTTGTCCCGTCTTCGTTGTCCCGGCACGCCGACCCAGAACAACCCGTGTGCTGCCAATGTTTGCGACTCGTAGCATGCGTTTATCGGGATCGTGGGACACCATAGCCGTTGAGAATCCGGATAAAGGAACGTCGAGGAGCGGTGTGATGTTGGCCATTTTGTGTGGCAATTCGAGTTGTTGTAATTTCTGGAGAGGATAACTCACGGCAAGGTCATCAATTGCAAGACAACCGTCCCTTATATCTCGATGCAACTGGTCTTCTAGGCTACGAGTTGATGCATCTGCGGCCTCGATGGAGCCGAGGTCTACATGTTGTTCATGATGCTCAGCGTGCGATAAACATCTACGTGCTATGATTATAGCGAGTGCACGGTGCACGAGTTCTGACAGAGCCTTAATGCACGCCGATCCGAAGTCTGGGTGAGCGCTGTGAAGGGTATATAGTTGAAATCGTTGATCACGAATTGTGTATGAAGAGTGTAGAATTCGATCAGAGCTTGCCACTGTACTAGAAGGGTTTGACATGATGAGCTCTAATTTAAAAGCTTTTGTACAGGAAGTATATACATAACAACAGCACTGGGAGGTGCAGAGTGGGGAGAAAGCAGTGTTGAAAAAGAACAAGATTTCGGACTAACTTTGCAAGCCGACTGGAGTGTGCTATGACGGTCTCATCGGGGCTAGAAGCTGAGGTGACTTGAATGATGCCCGTCCACCATCCATCTGGGTCGTGTTCCGACATCCCATCGACAAG
The DNA here is from genome assembly GCA_018858115.1 of Tephrocybe rancida. Lineage (NCBI taxonomy): Eukaryota > Fungi > Basidiomycota > Agaricomycetes > Agaricales > Lyophyllaceae > Tephrocybe > Tephrocybe rancida. The sequence goes on along the minus strand of JABCKT010006467.1, from coordinate 53,984 downwards.
GTGGCTGACTCCCAGGTTCTCTTCCTCTGGGTCCAGTGTGTCAGCGTAAATAGCGCGTTTCGAATAAGCAAGGAATCCAGCAGCGGCGAGACCGAGCCCAATGGAAAATCGACCGCCTGGCATGCGGGAAGTCCGTTTGAGAGGCCCAGGTGGTAGTAGATATCGACGCCTAAACATGATAGTTTCCTACTATTAAATTGATCGTCAGGGGAAGTGAAAGGTTATTAAGGTCAGGGGCTAACCACACTAGAGTCGGAGCTCTAACTTCTGAACGTCACCATGTGCAAGTCATGTCTAATATCATATGGTCCCGCGACGTGTAAGCATGGCGCAAGCTTTGAGCTCAATGTTGGCTGTGCGGCAACGGCATTACGCTTATCCAGGACTCATTAGGCTTAGGCTTGCCACCATACCATACGGAAACGAGCCGAGTAATTGAAATCTTACGCTATGTAGCATTGAACTCCAAGTAAAGTGATCAAATCCGATCCTTGGAATACATCGTAGGTATTTATTTAGAATGTCATTACTTCAGTTTAAATACGCTTGCAGATATGTAAGTCCGGGAGCGGAAGATGTCGATCTCCGTTAAGCTTTCTATGTCTATTTGTCCTTTGGAGCGGGCAGTAAGATATTCAGATCCTTCTCACACTCTGCCCACTCCCTCCTGGCAACCTCTACGCGTTGGGGTGAGCGAGGCTCAAAGACTGCGGGAAATTTGAAAGGCGGGCTCGAGAACTGTGTCAGAACTATCAGTATGGTGGCAAGCAAGACTAATGGTACTACAAACATCTCCGCTGAAAGCCGCATCACTATCGTCGTAGTGGAAAGGAAGTCCCGTCGCAGGATCGGGTTTATCGGATCCGCGAATGTTGAAAGTCCAGAGCATAGTCGCGATATCGATCCAGAGTGAACGCTCAGCGAACGGGATGCCCGGGCACACTATCACAAATCAAAGGTCAGCGACTGTTACTTAAAGATTATAACGAAGGACACTGACTCCTCCGGCCGAATCCAAATGCACTGGTGTCGTAATCAGGCTTCAGGTTGCCCTCAGCGTCGAGGAATCGTTCAGGCATGAATCGGTCGTGATCTTCAAATCTCGATTGGTCGTGCTCGATTGCCCTGCGAACCAGTCAGCCCGAGAGAAACCCGCATTGTGCAGTGGAACTCGCTTACCATGGAACGGCAAATATGATGCTTCCCTCTGGGATAAAATACTCCTTTCCTTCATATTCAATGACGTCGCTGGCGGTAGATTGATGAGGCACGCCGAACCGTGCTAGGAAAAGGGTGGTAGGCTTGAGCATAGTCGTAACGACAAAAAAACATACCTGCGGGCCTCCATCGAAGAGTTTCTAGATAAATAGGACATTGTCAGATGAATTTGAGAATCGATAGAGACGAAGAACTGACCGCGAACGATAGCTTCAACATAGGGCAAGAAAGGCCTATCCTTGAAGGATGGTAACCGGTCAGGTCCAACAACGGCATCAATTTCTTTCTGCGCAGTTGAAATCCACTCAGGGTAACGGATACAAGCAAGGACGAAGGTCTGCAGAGAGAGTGCGGTCTGGCATCACAATGTGAGAGGTTGAATCAAACACAGAGACTCAAACTCTTACTGTCTCAATGGCTGCCTTTGGGATGGATCAGCTCTCAGATCTCATAAACGACACGAACAAGGTCGTAAAACTCACTCCCGTAAACTGGTTCATGAGGCGACGCTGGTCTCCTTCAGGTTTATCTTCCCTTGCAAACGCGGCCGCCCAGCTGCACGAAGAAATAAAAAGTCAGATGCCTGCTTTTCTCATCGAGTTGATGAATAGCGTACGTGTTCATGCCAGATCCCTTGCCTGTCACGGCTTCGTCAATGAGCTTTTTGTAGATCGCGTCCTCCCGCTCGCGATACGCCTGTGCGCGGGTTCGCCATGGCATAGGTCCGGGGATATAGTCGAGGAAAGGTAAAACGTTGATGATACTGGCAGAAGGAGTGCAGAGTTGAACGAAATCCGCGATGGCCTGTTATCAGTGAGCCAGTCAGCAAAGTGTCCCGCCCATCCTCATCTCAGAATGGCTCACCTTAATAATTTCTTTGAGATCAGCCTCGTGGCCTGTTGGACAGTGCATGCCAAATCCAGCGGCGAGAACGGTACTCGCTGCGACGCTGTTAAAGGAGGATGAGCTGGGCGTCTCTCCAGGATCGCGCTGTGCGACATACCGGTCCATGTGATGGAACCAATCCTTTCCACCGTCGTCCAGTAAGTTCTGAATGTTCAAAACGGCCTCGAACTCCTGAAGCGGTTCTGTTTTTCCTGCGCGTACGGTGGACATGAGGCCGGCGGTGAGCTTGCGACCGATGGTGTGTGTTTCGCCTTGTTCACAAACACCCCAGTAGGCTTTGGTGGGGTCGATATGATGGCGCTGAGAATGGGTTAGGTACTGTAGATAGGAAGGCTACGATTGCGACTGACAACGTATGGCACAACCGGACGTGATGAATGTTTCGCCGAGTGCTTCTCAAGGATTTCTTTGGCTACTTTGATATCACCGATCAGGATGACGGGCTATGTTATAGTCTGAGCACAGAGGACAAATATTGAAATGCTGGAAATCCTCACGAATCCAGCCAAATTCAACGACACAAGGCCACCATATTCTTCGAGAACGCCTCTGAAGTAGGTTGCCAGATGCTGTTAAAGTCTATCAATGCTTGTTCAGACATAGGGTGTTCAACGCGTTCAACGTACTTTGGTAGGCACCTGCAACACATTTCCAAGAATTGGTATTCCAGGCGGACCGGGAGGCAGCTTCCGACCTGCATTTGAAGTCGAGCGTCGAGCATAGACGCTCCCAGCTGTGACTAAGAATACAGCAGCGGCCACGGCCAACTGAGCGTTGTCTATCATTTCGTGATCGTGTCTCTAAAACGAGAGGTGCGATGATCGTGTGGGGGAAGGAGAAAGAGGCTATCCGAGTTTTCACAGGTTTTGCAGCTCTTTGTAACTCCTTGGCGGGAACCGCGGTAGCCTGGTCTGGAGACTCGTGGAGAAGATACCATCTCGCTTAGCCGCTACCGATGAGCATAATGGTAAGAATCTCGAAGATATACAAGAGTTTCCGAGGGCTAACGATGTCTTTAGGCGAATCATTTCAGGGTCCCCACCTATCGAATTGGAAACAGAGGCCTGCCGTCTCGACAGGATGCATTGACATGGTTTTCGACCCACTTCGTAAATCCGAGATGACATTCGTGTCCAAGAGAAAACGTTGAACCTGTTTGGCGCATCATGCAATTGCCAGACAAACACCGCACCATTAATTATAACCGTGACCGTCACCTTTCTTCCATTTCACAAGTTCTTCTTCCAAATCGTTGTTGAAACTGTGTGGATGACCCTGTACCATGCCGTCTATCGTGGACGGACAATTGACGGATATCCTTCACTACACCGCGCAAGCGAAATATCCCCTTATTAAGATTCCTAAAGCCCGCGGACTCAACATGAAGACGTCGCACCAGTTCAGACCCTCCCAGATCTCCGTTAACTTCTTATATCGCACAAAATACGCATCTCAAGTCCCGCCCCCCCCCTACCATCCATGTTCCCCAGGCCCAGTCAGGGGGTCCAGACTGGTGGCATGGTACACATATTGGTGGTATTCCGAGTGCTTGTTTATCTTGACTCTCGCAAGAAGACTCAAGAACTTAGTGCAGCAGCATACATCATAAGACCAACTGTGGCTATGTCGGCTTTGAACCTGGGTCCCACTATGAAGGCGATGTTTTGTGGCTCAGTTTAACATCTAAGAGTATCAATGACTGACCTTTCTAGCCTTGTAAACTTCCATGTTTCGGCCAACCTCCATGCTTGTCATCTTTAAAGCGGCCTTCAACCATTCCGTTGACTTCAGACGCCTCTCATGGGCAACACGACACTCGAGGTTATATGATTGTCAATGCCTGTTGGTGTCCTAATATGCAACACTGCTTGACAGGCTTGAGCAAAAAAAAACAGGGCTTTCGCTATTTAATAGTTTTGAAGCTGTGGATTTAGATTTGCTATATTCTGATTTTTGAACATTTTATGTCTCCGCTGTTCAGCTGTTGCCTAAACGCATTACGCGCCGCGCGACCAGACTTGAAAAACGAGTCAATCACGTGACAGTGTGCGTACACTACATCTCACGTGCACTCTTTGAAATTCGACTCCGACACGCGACGGGCCGACTCGGACTGCCACCCTCCTCCTCATTACTTGCGGCCTAGTGCATTTATGACAGAATTTAACTTCAGCCCACGAACAGAGTTTTTCTCTCAATTCATGTGAACCACTCCTTATAACCTCTGAATCCCCGTTGTCCAAGGCATTATGTGCGTTTAGCCTTGCCGTTTGTAGTTGTGACTCGTGAGTACAATTTTCGAGAGTAATTGACCGCATCTCAACATACTGTCGCCGTTAGATTCGCGAAGATGGTGCATCACTACCCCCAGCGATATTGTGCCTTTGAGCCCACTTAAATCGACACAGTAAAAAAATGTGGGCCAATTCACCACCGAAGTGGGTCACCCGTGAACCTGAAGTGTACTAGTGGACAGGAACAACGAATATCAAGACAATTGCATACGAGCATTACGGCTCTCCTGTATACTTGGTCATAATCAAACGTTTGGCCCAGTGTTATTCATCCTGGGGACTGGGTCAGAATTTCGCCTTGGATTCGGTCGCTTCAGCATTCGACCTGTGTCTGAAAATTATAGGCGCATGCGATTATCTTTCATGATTTCATGATATGATAGAACATGCTTGCCTATATACTATTGCGGGGGAACGGACAGAACACATGAAAATATGGTGGTAATCATCTAAAAGATGTTAACAATATTAATAGTTTGTGTGCAATTTCAATCCCCTCTCAAGCTCTCCACAGGCCCAATAACGGCTAGGCCGCCGAAATGTGATCTATCATTATGGACCTAGGTGCAATGTTTGGGGTGGTTGCCAGATTCTACTACGCGCCCGCCGTTTTGTGCTGTTGTGCGTCGGCTCTCGACTCTACTGCGGCTCCTCTATACATTCCAGTTCTAGTAGCCGGGATATGCGACAGCCATAAAAGCCTCCAGCTGTGGTGGCAAGTTCCTCACCGAGTTCGAACACCCTCGTTCTCACATACAGTTCTCACTCCTCACCAGAGTGATTGACTAACCACGCCTACAATGCTCTCTCTATCTCCATCCTTTGCTCGTCTCCTTGTTGCGGCTGCGTTGGTCCGCTACGCTGCGGCCGCGACTGACTACCTTATTGTTGGAGGTGGAACTGCTGGTCAGTACATTTCAACTCGAGAGCACAATGGATTGTATCTGACAACAACTTGAATACAGGGCTTGTACTGGCCGAGCGCCTGACTGAAGACCCCAAAGTCTCAGTTCTCGTCATTGAAGCTGGTGGGAATGGCCTCGGAAAGTACGTCCTTCCATCCGCCCTTGTCATGTCAATCGCTGACGAGTATATGCAGCGTTGATATCAGTGACATCAGCCGCGTCGGTGCGGCTTGGGGAACAGATATCGACTGGCAATTCCCCACTCAACCGCTCAAATATGCTAATAACCGTCAATTGACACCCTCGCCCCGTGGAAAGGTCCTTGGGTTAGTGTAGCCTCTCGACGACTTCTAGCACTTTACCTGACTTTATGTTCCCAGTGGTTCCTCATCGATCAATGGTGCATTCGCTCTGTGACCTCATCCTTGGCCTTTACTTACAGTCACTTTCAGGTGATGTTTACGAGCGAGGTGACGCCATCGAATACGACCAATGGGAAACGCTTGGAAACCCTGGCTGGTACGCCTACTATCGTTTCCAAAAGAAGTGTCAGCTCACACAGCAAACTTCAGGAACTTCAACACCTTGATCGCTGCAGCGAAGAAGGGCGAGCAGTTCTTTGCCCCCGGCTCGTCCGACAACATCGACTACGTCCTGGGCGACCACGGCACAGCCGGTCTTCTCCCCACATCCTACGGAGGCGTTGCTCCCGAGTCAGTGTCGTTCGCGACATGTAGAACATATATCTGACTGTCCTTATGCAGGTTTCACAACACCATTATTGAAGGAGTTGTCAACGCAGGCGGTGTCAAGTCGCTCGACCAAGCTGGTGGTACTGTTACTGGTATCGCGCACGTCACCAATGCCCGCCTTCCTTCCAACAACACCCGTTCTACTTCGGTGAGTTATTGCCTCCTCTTTTCTCTTGTATAGTTTCGCTGACTTTCCTACTTCAGGCTACTGGATACTGTAAGCACACAGCCTGGTATCTAACCAACAGTCACTCAACTTTCTGCAGACTTCCCCAACTCGCACCGTCCGAACTTGCAGGTGACCCTTCACTCCACCGTCACCAAGATCCTGTGGACGTCTATTCCCCGTGTCACCTCTGGACAGGCTGTTGCCAGCGGAGTCGAGTACGTGGATGCAAGCGGAGTGACCCACACAGCCGTAAGCTATGATTGCCGATCAGGTCAACTGGATACTCACCCATACTCACAGAATGCGACCAACATTGTCCTCTCCGGTGGAACCTGGGGCACACCTCCCATCCTCGAGCGCTCCGGTGTCGGCAATGCAACCCTCTTGACTTCTCTTGGTATCCAGAGCGTCGTCGATCTTCCCGGTGTCGGCGAGAACTTGAACGAACAGACCCTCGTCGCGATGCAATGGCAGCTCAACTCAAGCCTTCCCTCCCCCGGGTCACCCTTCCTCCTTAATGGTAAGGAGTCCTTACAGTTTATATCATCCAACGCCTGATGTGTTTCCAGTCGAGCCCCTCGAGACCACTTTAGGTACTGGCAACCTTGCTAAGCTGGAATCTCTGCTCAACGCCACGCCCGAGGGCCTCAACACTGCCTTGTGGGATATGCACAAGAGGCTGTACCAGAAGAGCGCACCTTGGATCGAAGGTTACATCTACCTTGCCAGCCCCCCTGATGGCCCATCGACTCTCACCTGGTACCCTGTCAACCTTCACCCCCTTTCCAGAGGTTCAGTGGTGAGTCTTGCGCTGGAAAAAATGTTGATAGCCTTATTGATCCACCCTACGCAGCACATCATTTCGAAAGATGGACTTCAGTACCCCAAGATCGAGTACAATTTCTTCCAGAATCCGGTGGATCTGGTATGCTGTCATTCACTTGAAGGATGCGCAACATCTGACGTACAAGTCCAACAGTACATCATGGCTGCGGGTGCCCAACGTGTCCAGGAGATTGTCGCCACCAAGCCTATTGCCGACTTCGTTGTTGGTAAGCCATATTCATGCTTTCTTTGCCAGCTGCTTCTGACAACGTCTTCCTAGCGCCTGTTGCTCCTGCCGCTGGTGTCACTAGCATTGAAGACCTGTCCGAATACATCAAGGAACAAGCTGGTTATACTAACCACATTATCGGCACTGCTCTTCTTGGTTTGTCGGCATACACTCTATCCCCGTATATTGTTGTTAATTGATGCCTGCAGCACCTCGTGCGGATGGTGGCGTCGTTGACCCTAATCTCAGGGTCTATGGAACGAAGAATGTTTATGTCGTCGATGCCTCCGTTATTCCTCTCCAGCCTTCTGCGCACACACAAGCGACGGTCTATGCACTCGCCGAGCACGCGGCTACTCTTTTCAAGTGATACGCCGCCGTTTGTCGCATAGTTCAAGATCAAGTTCTCGCATTGTATTTTTAATCTTTTTATTATTTTTTAACTAACCTACTTATAATGTATGGGCTAGTCCAGCCGATTCTCTTGTAATCGCATACTTCCTAAGGCTGAAATAGAATAACCGTTCTCGCATCTCTTTATTCCGGTCCATATGTGAGCATGTACCTTATTGTCTTGTTCGAACGAGCGTTGTAGGCCGGTATGTATACAAAATGAGGACATCGAAATCATAAGAGTTGTAGCAGGTGTCAAACGTAAAGCGATCAATCCTCACGAGCTTCCTACAGAGAAGGCATTGAGCGCAACGAACACCACGTTCCGAACATCTGATTTAGTGCTGCTAGTCTAATTGCGAGCCTTCCCTAGACTGATGGGTGGCGGACTTGGGAAGAAGTACCCATGAGCCTCTCGCAGCATTCCACGTGGTGACTCTATACCCCCGAGGCGCGCTTGCACCATACCAGCAAAGATTTGTGGATCCTCAACCTGCGCCACGAGATGCCTCACATGTGGCATCAGCTCTCCACGCGCAATACGTTTCATTATAGCTTTGCTGAGCATGACGCGGGGTGCGCTGAAAGATTCAATGAAATGTAAGCCTTCAAGGACTGCATTCCATCCGTCAGCATCCTCCGGCATGGGGTCACTTGCGGGGGGCGAGACAGGGGGGTGACTGTATTTCAGCGTTCTCAGCGAACAGGAGTCTTCGTGTGAGAGTAAGCCGACTATCTCCCATGCTGGCTGTGGAATTTCGTTGGTGTGGTTGTAATGCCCACCACTGCGGATGTGCAGCGATGTGAGTGCTGGGACACGAAGATATTGGAGGGATTTGATCGCCCCAAGAGTGAGGGTGAGGGTTTGTAGAGTGGTTATACGAACCTCTCCTTCTGAAAAGGGGTTGGATATATAGGTCCAAGTATATTCCAAAGAAAGAGATGTCAGGGCGATACACTGTTGTAACAGAGGAGATATAGGCTCTCTCGAATATTGTTGAATGATCGTCAATTCAGTCAGTTGGTTCCAGGGAATCGGGATAGCCAAGAACTCAGCGGAGAGTTCTCCGAGGAGTTTGAGTGAATTCAATTGAGGCAGATGGAGGCCATTTGTGGAGCAATTGTAGATATGTGGTTCGGAATAGATGCTATTGACCGGTATGGCGATCTTTTCCACAGATTTACACCCCTTCAGAACTGTGAATACTCGGCCCATATCCAGTTGTGAGAGTTCACATATGTCCAGATCAGTAAGTTTCCCCCATGGAAAGGTCAAGCCGAGAAGAGCTGAGTATTCCTCGAGGCCCGAAGCCAGCTTGAGTCGCCTCAGGTCATGTGCACTCTCGAATGTGTGGGGGTCGATGTGTAGCGACAGATTATTATATGGGTCCCAGGGAATATGCAGGGATAGTGATTTAAGTGTTCTGAACGACTCTTTGGGCACGGAGAGGCGGAGAGACAAATAATCGACACGCTCCAAATGAGGTCGGATCAGATCTTTGATCAAGAGGTTGGCATCAGCCGTTGTGTGTAGTGATATAGAGAGCGAGCCGGACGAGGGAAAGAGGGCGTTTATGAATGTAATGTGATCCGCTGTCGAGGCACCCTCTCGAATTTCCACACGGTTCCACAGGCTGGGTTCTCCGAGCGCAATTGTTCTCCACAACACGCAGACACGGATGAGGACCCACGGGAGAGCAGAGAAGTCAGGCGGAAATCGAATGACATCGTTGCAATGCGAGAAAATTTGGGCGATAAGCTCAGAAGGAAGGCGTTTATGTGGAGCGAGTGCAATTCGAAGCCTTTGGCGTCGTGCGGCCTGAGAGCCGTGTGGAAATAACGCGTTCAACGGAGCCTTCATCTCCTTCAGAAGTGCGGCCAAACTTGGACGATCAACCAGGGCGAGTACCAGCTCCCTTGCTTCTTTCCATTCGTTGTCAGTGAGTATATTGTCGTTAGTTTTGCCTGCCTCGAGCTCAAGCTTGTTTATTAGCGCCTCGTTAGTTCGATTCATCGCAGTGAAGCTCGGCTCTCTCGAAGTTCGTCGCCTGTGAGCAACCTGTGAGAGTCAAATTCAAGTTGATCAGAAACAATGCATCCATACTGGAGAATGAGAAAGAGTTCGTACCCGGATGAGCCAGGGTTGTGGTTCTAAAAACAATGAACGATTTTATAAAAACGAAATTGTGGTCGATGGTGATGGGCTGTCCAGGGGCTGTCACGACAGTAATCACGTTTCTGACAACTGTTGAAGAGGATCAAGAACAAGTGAAAACTTACTCGGAATTATCCTCCCCAAGTACTCGCGTGTGCATGTGAATACAAAGTGGTTGTTTCCAGTCAATCTACGTTTGGTCCCATGCAGTAAGCTTGGTGGTAGTGGTAAACTCGACCTGGCGATCTATCCAAATCTTATCGCTTGATTTCCGAATTAGAAATTGTTCTCTCCAGTAGTAATCTCTTTCAAATCTCTTCCCTTAGTACTCGGACTCAAGCTCTGCACAAGTTACTTGTGTATTGCACTGGACTTGAAAGCAGACAAGTAATCGCTCGCTTGCTGCATTTGGCTAGCTCTCACAGGCGCAAATGAGTAGAACCTGCCACCCAGAATGTGTACTCCAGTAGACAATGGGCCATTAGGGTGACTCCCTTGCCTGATAGTACGTCCTATGGAGCTCAACCACTCGCTGGATCTGCATTTGAAATCTGTGTGCATTTTATACTATTTAAGGTTCTCCCTTGGCTATATCAATTGAATAGACCAAATGTCGGCTGATCTCTCGAGCTCAGCAGTTGTCAATGTCGTTATTGCGGCCTTCCTCGCGCTACTTGGGGCCTCCCATGTCTATGCGTCATCTACGTGGAAACAGCGCGGTTCTTTGCCCGACTACGCCCGACTCTCAGGTGTTCCCCTCCCCCAGTCTCTGTGGGCTTTCGACGGAAGACAGCAAAGCCGAGGCCCTACCGCCCGTTTCGATGGGACTACTATCCCCAAACCATGTGCACGCCTCTCTAACAATTGCCAATGTCAACTGAACTGTATGGCCGTGTAGTTTCGAAGAAACTCGAGCCGGAGTTGTGGCTTGAACTCGAGTCCACATATTTTGAGACACTTCGTCAGCAAAAGAAGCTGTATGCCGAATACCCGCGCCAGTCTTCCTTCGCCGCATCCACTGGAGCGTTCCGTAACCGAATCCTTGATATGACAGATGACACCGCCGCACGGCGCGCCAATGAAGCAGGAGACAGCCCTGGCATTGAGCCTAAGGCGCTGGAGTTCTGTTCGACCATGCCCCCCGAAGACTTCCCTGTGATTCAAGAAATTGCGGACAAGGGTGAGTATGAACTCCGTGCTGGTATTGTATGTTCAGTATTAGGTTGGACGATTAATATCGATCAATGACAAGCTTAAAGAGATTCATGGTATTGTTCCGGACTGCAAGGAGGGGGTAGACTTCTCCATGGACAGGTGAGCGGTACCACAGCATGATGCACCATGTAAGCTCATTGTGGTCCCAGGTCCTTCATCAAGATGCCCTACGATAAGCCGATCCAGTGTGGGTCACCATAGAGCATCGAGATCGGTGAGCTGCTTTTTGCGCCGCTGAATCACCCACATCACAAGCTCCGCGCCACCCAGCTCGAATCTTTGACGCAGGAACAACTATACTTGGGCCTTGACTGGCAGATTCTCCGGCGCCTACCAGTCTCTCACGCAACAATCTTCAAATGCAAGGCTCAATTCACGCCATTCGTAGATGTGCGAGATGAACCGTACATCCCGCGTCGCGGAGCGTGGATATTGAAAGATAGGAAGAAGAAAATTATGGGGTGTGGGGGGGCGCAGGGTGGTGCCGGCGGGTGGGCCGCCGGCCAGGGGGGGCTCGCCGATCTCGATGGCCATGGCCAGCGCTGTCCCGGCTTATCGCAGGGTATCTTGATGAGTGCCTAGGGATACACTGAGCCTACATGGTAGTGCATCGCGCTGCGGCACCGCTTACCTCCATGGAGAACTCCATTTTCTCCTTATAGTCCGCCATGAATATCAGAGCTTGGTGCGGAAGGATTGGAAGGAAAGGAACCTAGATGAAGGTCCATTCTTTCCTGGATGGAATCAGTGTCGCTCAGAGGTCGACTCGGAGATGGTCTCAACATAGTCACCTATGGGTACAATTTGTTTAGTCTCTTGAGCTCATCCCTGTCAGAGATGTAGGCATGTATTCTACAGGAGTTTTACCATCCTTTCTCCTTTTTTTTTCTTTTTCTTTTTTGGGCAACAGCTCCGAGTCCCACACAGTCGACGTATTACTAAATTGGTCAGTTATTTGATAAATCAAATCAATCATCCATCCCGAACTGCTCAATCTTCTTGAGTGACTCCTCATTAGAGAAGAGATATTATTGCGATGTGATCGTAGCTGTGAGGTGGTGTAGTTCGATACGTCGACATTCCTTCTGATTGATCCTGTACTAGGCGCTTGGACTCGTCCTACCTTCGTGTCATTCTTGCTTTCTTCCTCACTGGATTCTGTAATGCTGTGTAGACGATCGATCTAGTTCGGTCATCCTGTCACATTGAATCTCTTTAGTACCGGTGTGGTGCTACTCATAAAGCTCCGGGATGCCGTCATTTTGGTGTGTTTTATCCATTGAACCTGTGAGCCCGTCGACAAACGACATTCTCTTACGGTGTTCTACGCAGGATGATTATAGATATAAATGTACATCCCCGCCTTATCCACCTCGTTCCGCTGAGCGGCTAACCGTCAGAGTTGATTCGGCGTCCTACTTTCATACTCGAAACACCTCGACGTTCAATCATTTCGAACGGTAGGCACCCTTGCCATCGTTACCAATTCCTATTTACTGGCAGGTGTCACCGGTTTCTGCGCAAGTACGGTCATTGCGATTTTCCGAACAGCCCAAGTACACCAGCTGTTATGTTCACCTTCGACCCGTCAACTAACTCGGCGCTCTAGGGTCCGAGTCTCTTGCTCCGGTATGTAGTTTCCAGAGAGTACAACCTACTTAATCTCTCAGGTTGGAACAAAGGTTCGGGCAAGCCTTTAGTCATTTTCCTTCCCCGACTCTACTTAAGCTTGTATCAATGTGCCGCAGACGCCAGTCAGTGATATTTACATCCCTTCAGAGACTTCACTTACCTGATACGATTTCAGAGTCGCAAATAATTATCTTCGTTGTGGACATGTCTTACAGCTGGTACGTGGGACGCCAATGTTTTTTTTTTTTTTGCAATCGGTACTCATCCCGAGCCTGGTAGCCCGATATCGTGGTAGGCTAAGAAATGGCTTTGATTGATCCGCCACTAAGATAACAGGTTAAGGTTGTCTGCAATAGCCAATATTGCAAGTTTAGCCCATACCACCCCCGAGGCTGTCTTCCCCCTCAATGCACCCAGACCTGTGTTCAATAGTGAGCCAATCTATCGTTTCCTAGGTTCCTTCTTTGTACCAATTCAAATTTCCCTTTTTTTCTCCAGCCGAGGATACCCTGAGCAGTATTGTATGTCATATCATATGTTCTCTGTTCCACCGTAATCGCTGAGGTCCTTTGATTGCCAGCCCCGCATATCGACAGCTTGTGCCCCAGCTGTGCAGCAGCTCCCGGCTTCTATGCACGCTACTAGCATACACAGTAGTACCCACTCGACTCGGGCCTAGTGTGCTGGCTTCGCATTTAGATAATAGTTCTAGATAATGCTCCTTTTTTTCTTACAAGAAAGACGCATGCTATATATTCTTTTCCTATATCTTCCTTTCCATAGCTACATCTACTTTTCAGCAAAAACTTGTCCTCCGAGATGAGAACAAGTGATTCTTCCTTACGCCACGGCCCGATTGTCTTATCAATTTACTTCCGACAATTGTCCTGGCCGACAAATACACCTTGTGATCTGACGGAGACATAAGGGCACGGAAAAATGATATAAAAACGTACAAAAATAAAGAGTATCATTCCGGGGCCCGCGAGGAGCGTAGAATTTCCAAAGATTGAAATGCAACATTAGGATGTTGAAGCAGCACGGAATCCCCTAGTAAAAGGTTCCTGCATGATGCTTCGGCTGTTGTTACAAAATATAGCAGGACAACACATACGAACATCAGAATTTTGCATTTTGTTGAGCCGACGGGGTGTGGCTGTGTCATCACAAAAGTTTTACCTTGCAATGCTGCTCAGTTGTTGCTCTGAGCTCTCGACAACCGCCAGTCTTTCGCACTCTCAGAGTCCGCTTCTAATTTCATTGCGTTTCTATCAGTCTAGATCTCATATTGCATGTCTTCAAGGGCTATGTAGTAGAGACCTAGAGGTATGTCTGTCCACGTAGATTTCCTTGCGCTGACTCGGACCCTCCTAGTATGCAGTAGTACAACCGTCTTGACTTCCGAAAATGACTTCATTTTATACACATCGAGCTGCTTCGCAGCACAGCGAGTTACTGTCGAAGAACTGTTCCATTCCTGTGCTGGCAGCGCGCGTTCGAGTCAGCCTAGTTGAACTGTAGGAATGACGCGACGCGAAGGAATGGTTGGTTGTTGATATCTCAATTGGAATATCTGTGTATTGGGAGTAACCCAGCTCGTGGTAAAGAGCGCTCGTAGGCTTTGGAAAAAGGTGCGTTCCCTAATATCATGCATAATTCAGCTGACTAACCTCGCTATCACGCTAGATTCATGATACCTGGGTGTTGTAATATCTTCAATATGTCGTACATTCGAGGGCAGGCGTGGTGTGCGTCCTGCTTTCATGGTCACATCTATTGGCACTTCTGTCATGGGCTACCAGACAATTAATTCATCAGTGTGATTGACTCTTTCCATGAAATGTCACTGAGCCGATTGACCGATCAGCTTGTGAGGACTCCCCACCGCCCCGCGGACGTTCGGCATAGCCTAGAGCTGTGGGGGCTTCATATCCCGCCCGTTTCAAGAGACCGAACAGGTATGCCTCTCACGTTCCAAGTCTAGTGTCACTCCACATGGAGACCGGTTGATCCTGAACGTGATGGGGAATACGCGTGGGTTCGTGCCGGTTGGCCTGGCACCAACGAAAAAGATAAATGACTGGAGATGTACACGAAATTGGAGGCAGGGAGCAAGAGTATAGTGGTCGTGGCAGAGAGGGTGACACACGCACCTAATAATCTGCACATCCCGCTCTTTCCACGGACAACACGCGCTACGTCGTTGCCGTCGTTAAGAAACAGCGACATATCCTGTCGTCTTCGAGCACGTATGGAACTTGGGGCTCCGTATACCACCGTGAACTGCAATTTTTTTTCTTTTTTCTTTTTGATTGCTTTGCCCTTTAGGGCGATGCCCCATCTCGGGCTCTATCTAAGGTGACCATCTATGTACTCTACTTGTATTACTCTATTCTAATCTAATGAGTCCTGGTCGTCTTGCGATGGCCGTCCTCGTGGCATGCCTGGATCTGAGGCGAGAGTCCGTTTTGGTAACTAAGATAAAAACTGCTTATTGACACCCGTCAAGGAAAGCGGAAAAGAAGCACGGAGTATTCAACGTCGGTGTTCTACTTCGATTGTACATTGCATGCCCCTCCGACACATCCAGTGATGAGTAGATGTTGTTTCCATACACTCTATCGTTGTGCATCGTTGCTAATTTATGTCTGCAGCACCTGGTGCGGATGGTGGTGTCGTTGACCCTAATCTCAATGTCACCGAACGAAGAATGTTTATGTGGTCGATGCCTCCGTTATTCCTCCCCACCCTTCTGCGCACACACAAGCGACGGTCTATGCACTCGCCGAGCACACGGCTACTCTTTTCAAGTGATACGCCGCCGTTTGTTGTATAGTTCGATATCAAGCTCTCGTATTGTATTTTTAATCTTTTTTGGAGTTCTTTAATTATACTTATAATGTACGGGCTAGTCCACCCAATTCTCTTGTAATTGCATACTTCCTAAGGCTGAAATAGAATAGCCGTTTCGGCATCTCTTTGTCCCGGCCCATATGCGAGCATGTACCTTATTGTCTTGTTCGAACGAGCGTTGTAGATCGGTAAGTATACGAATAAGAATATTGAAAATCACAAGAGTTAGAGCAGGTTGTCAAACGTAAAGCGGTCAATCCTCACTACCTTCCCACAGAGAAGACATTGAACGCAACGAACACCACGTTCCGAACACCTGATTCAGTACTGCTAGTCTATTGCGAGCCTTCCCTAGACCGATGGGTGGCGGTCTTGGGAAGAAGTACCCATGAGCCTCTTGCAGCATTCCATGGGGGGTTTCTATACCCCTGATGCGCGCTTGCACCATGCCAGCAAAGATTTGTGGATCTTCGACCTGCGCCACGAGATGCCTCACATGTGGCATCAGCTCTCCACACGCGATACGTTTCATTATAGCTTTGCTGAGCATGGCGCGGGGTGCGCTGAAAGATTCAATGGAATGTAACCTTTCAAGGACTGCATTCCACCCGTCGGCCTCCTCCAGGATGCGGTCACTTGCGGGGGGCGAGGCAGGGGAGTGGCTGTATTTCAGCGTCCTCAGCGAGCAGGAGTCTTCGTATGAGAGGAAGTCGACTATCTCCCATGCCGGCTGTGGAATTTCTTTGATGTCGTAATCCCCGCTGCGGATGTGGAGCGATGTGAGTGCTGGGACATGAAGATATTGGAGGGATTTGATCGCCCCAAGAGTGAGGGTGAGGGTTTGTAGAGTGGTTATACGAACCTCTCCTTCTGAAAAGGGGTTTGAAAACCAGCTCCAGGTATACTCCAAAGACAGAGATGTCAGGACGATGCACTGTTGTAACAGAGGAGATATAGGTTCTTTATATCCCGCATACGGTAGAATGATTGTCAATTTAGTCAGTTGGTTCCAGGGAATCGGGTTTCTCAAGAGTTCAGCGTCGAGTGTTCCGAGCATTTTGAGTGAATTCAAATGAGGCAGATGGAGACCACTTGTGGGGGAATTGTAGATACGTGTGTGAGCAAAGATGCCATTGAGCGGTATGGCGAGCCTTTCCACAGATTTGCACCTCATCATAACTGTGAACAGTTGACCCATATCCAGGTTACTGAGTTCACATATGTCCAGATCAGTGAGTTGCCCCCACGGAAAGGCCAAACCGAGAAGAGCTGAGTATTCCTCGAGGTCCGAAGCGAGCTTGAGTCGCCTCAAATCGTGTGCACTCTCGAATGTGTGGGGGTCGATGTGTGGCGGCAGATTATTACATGGGTCCCAGGGAATATGCAGGGATAGTGATTTAAGTGTTCTGAACGACTCTTTGGGAAGTCCCCAGATTGTAAATTTGGGCACGGAGAGGTGGAGAGACCAATAATTGACACGCTCCAAATGGGGTCGGATCAGACCTTTGATCAAGAGGTTGGCATCAGCCGCTGTGTGCAGCGATATAGAGAGTGAGCCGGACGAGGGAAAGTGGGTCTTGATGAACGTAATGTGATCCGCTGTTGAAACACCCTTTCTGATTTCCACACGGTTCCACAGGCTGGGTTCTCCGAGCGCAATGGTTCTCCACAACACGCAGACACGAATGAGAACCCACTGGAGAGCAGAGAAATTAGGCGGAAATTGAATGACATCGCTGCAATGCGAGAAAATTTGGGCGATAAGCTCAGAAGGAAGGCGTTTATGTGGGGCGAGGGCAATTCGAAGCCTCTGGCGTCGTGCGGCTTGAGAGCCGTGTGGAAATGGCACATTCGACGGAGCTTTCATCTCCTCCAGAAGTGCGACCAGACGCAGGCGATCAGTTGGGGCGAGTACCAGCTCCCTTGCTGCTTTCCATTCGTTGTCAGTGAGTATATTGTCGTTAGTTTTGCCTGCCTCGAGCTCAAGCTTGTTTATTAGCGCCTCGTTAGTTCGATCCATCGCCGTGAAGCCCGGTGGCCCCGACGTTCGGCGCCTGTGAGCAACTGTGAGAGTCAAATCCAAGCCGATCGGAAACAATGCATCCATACTGGAGAATGAGAAAGAGCCCGTACCCGGGTGAGCCCGAGTCAATGTTGTGGTTCAAAAAGTGATGAAGGACTCTATGAAAGCGAAACTGTGGTCGAATGGTGATGTGCTGTCCAAGGGCTGTCACGACACTAATCAGGTTTCTGATAGTTGAAGGGGTTCAAAAATAAATAAGTTCAGAACTTACATGAAAACTTCGTTCCCAGGTACTGGCGTGTGCATGTGGATACAAAGTGGTTGTTTCCATTCAACTTATATTGGTCCTATGAAGTAAGCTTGGTGGTGGTGGTAAACTCGACTTGGTGATCCATCGATTTGGAATCAGTTGTGATCTTATCCAAATCTTATTGTTTGATTTACTAGTACGAATTAGGAAGTGTTAAATGTGTTCTCTTCGCCGGGAATACCTTCCCGTACTCGGACTCAAATTCTACACAAGTTACTTGTGTATTGCACTGGACTTAAAAACAGACAAGTAATCGCTCGCTTGCTGCATTTAGCTAGCTCTCACAAGCGCAAATGAGTAGAACCTGCCATCCAGGAAGGAGAATGCGTACTCCAGTGGACAGTGGGCCTACGGATATCGGTCCGTTAGGGTGACTCCCTTGCCTGATGTACGTCCTATGGAGCTCACACACTCGCTGGATCTGCATTTGACATCCGTGTGTATTCTATCGTATAACAGAGTCTCCCTTGGTTATGTCAACTTGAATGGACCAAATGTCGGCTGATCCCTCGAGCTCTCTGAGTCTGAGCTCAGCAGTTCTCAATGTCGTTATTGTGACATTCCTCGCGCTGCTAGGGGCCTCACTTCTCTACGCGTTATCTTCGTGGACACAGCGCGGCGTTCTGCCCGACTACGCCCGACTCTCAGGTGTTCCCCTCTCCCAGCCTCTGTGGGCCTTCGACGGAAGACAGCAACGCCGAGGCCCTACCGCCCAATTCTATGGGACAACTATCACCAAACCAGATGTATGTTGCTCTAATAATTACCAATGTCAACTGAACTGTATGGCCCGTGTAGCTTTGAAGAAACTCGGGCCGGAGTTATGGCTTGAACTCGAGTCCACATATTTTGAGATACTTCGTCAGCAAAAGGAGCTGGATGCCGAACACCAGACCCACATTATCAATGCCCTCCCTGGGAGTTCGTCTTCCATGTCAAGCTTGCAGAAATGATCATCCAACTTCTGTGCGCTTGCTACCCGCGCCAGTTTTCCTTCGCCGCATCCACTGGAGTGTTCCGTAACCGAATCCTTGATATGACAGATGAGCGGTGCCAATGACGCAGGCGATGGCCCTGGCATCAAGCCTAAGGCACTGGAGTTCCTGTTCGATCATGTCCCCGGGGGCTTCCCTGTGATGCAAGAAAATCCCCACACGGGTGAGTATGAGCTCCGTGCTGGTATTGTATGTTCAGCATTTGGATGAACGACCAACATCGATCAATGGCAAGCTTGGGAAGCCGCTGAACGAGATTCATGTTCCGGACTACAAGGAGAAAATAGAGTTCTCCATGGACAGGTGAGCGGTGCCGCAGCGTGATGCACTACCATGTAGGCTCATTGTGGTTCTAGGTGCTTCATCAGGATGCCCTGCGATAAGCTGATCCAGCGCGGGTCATTGGGCGTCGAGATCGGTGAGCTGCTTTTTGCGCCGCCGAATTACCCACCTCACAAGCTCCGCGCCACCCAGCTCCAATCTTTGACTCTGGAAGAACTATACCTGCGTGTTGACCGGCAGATTCTCCGGCGCCTACCTGTCTCTTGCAATAATCTTCAATTGCAAGGCCCTATTCACGCCGTTCGTAGATTTGCGAGATGAACCGTACATCCCGTGCCTCTTAGCACGGATATTGAAAGATAGGAAGAATGAAATTTTGAAGTATAAAGGAACTTGGCATGTCGAGTCCAAATCATTGCCGGAGCTGGATGAATGGGCCGCCGACCAGGATAAGAAGAGCTTGGTGCGGAAGGATTGGAAGGAAAGGACTCTAATGAAGGTCCGTTCTTCCCTAGATGGAATCAGTGTTACCCAGAGGTCGACTGGGAGATGGTCTCATCAGTCACCCACGGTTACAATTTATTTGACCTCCCGAGCGCATCCCCGTCAGAGATGTGGGCATATATTCTACCGCAATTCTACCGTCCTTACTCATTTTTTTCTTTTTTCTTTTTTGGCAACAGCCCCGAGTCCCACAGAGTCAAAGTGTTACTAAATTGGTTAGTTATTTGATGAATCAAAACTTCTTGAGTGACTCCTCGTTAGAGAAGAATTATTATAGATATATCTGATGTGATCGTAGCTGTGAAGTGGCTCGATACGTCGATATTCCTTCTGATTGATCTTGTACTAAGCGCTCGGACCCGCCCCACCTCCGAGCAATTCTTGCTTTCTCCCTCACTGGATTCTGCAACGCTGTGTAGACAATAAATCTAGTTGGGTCATCCTGTCACATTGAGTTTCTTTAGTACCGGTGTGGTGCTACTCATAAAGCTCCGGGATGCTGTCATTTTGGTGTGTTCCCTCTATTGGGCCTGTGAGCCCGTCGACGGGCGACATTCTCTTGCGGTGTTGTACGCGGGATGATTATGGATAACAGTGCATATCCCCGCCTTATCCGCCTCGTTCCGCTGAGCGGCCTACCATCAGAGTTGATTCGGCATCCTATTTTCAGGTTCGAAACATCTCGACGTTCAATCAATTTGAACGGTAGGCACCCTTGCCATCGTTACCAATTCTTATTTACTGGCAGGTGTCATTGCAATTTTCCGAACAGTCCAAGTACACCAACTGTTATGTTCACCTTCCACCCATCAACTAACTCAGCGCTCTACTAGGGTCTGAATCTCTTGCTCCGGTATGTAATTTTCAGAAAGTACAACCTACTTAATCTCTCAGGTTGGAACAAATGTTCGAGCAAGCCTTTGGTCATTTTCCTTTACGACCCCGACTCTACTTGCATCAATGTGCCGCAGACGCCAGTCAGTGATATTTACTTCCCTTCAGCGACTGCACTCACCTGATACGATTTCAGAGTCGCAAATAATTATCTTCGTTGTGGACATGTCTTACAGCTGGTACGTGGGTCGCCAATGTTTTGTTTTGTTTTTGCAATCGGTACTCATCCCGAGCCTGGTAGCCCGATATCGTGGTAGGCTAAGAAATGGCTTTGATTGATCCGCCACTAAGATAACAGGTTAAGGTTGTCTGCAATAGCCAATATTGCAAGTTTAGCCCATACCACCCCCGAGGCTGTCTTCCCCCTCAATGCACCCAGACCTGTGTTCAATAGTGAGCCAATCTATCGTTTCCTAGGTTCCTTCTTTGTACCAATTCAAATTTCCCTTTTTTTCTCCAGCCGAGGATACCCTGAGCAGTATTGTATGTCATATCATATGTTCTCTGTTTCACCGTAATCGCTGAGGTCCTTTGATTGCCAGCCCCGCATATCGACAGCTTGTGCCCCAGCTGTGCAGCAGCTCCTGGCTTCTATGCACGCTACTAGCATACACAGTAGTACCCACTCGACTCTGGCCTAGTGTGCTGGCTTCGCATTTAGATAATAGTTCTAGATAATGCTCCTTTTTCCTTACAAGAAAGACGCATGCTGTTTATTCTTTTCCTATATCTTCCTTTCCATAGCTACATCTACTTTTCAGCAAAAACTTGTCCTCCGAGATGAGAACAAGTGATTCTTCCTTACGCCACGGCCCGATTGCCTCATCAATTTACTTCCGACATTGTCCTGGACGACAAATACACCTTGTGATCTGACAGAGACATAAAGGTACAGAAACATGATACAAAAATAAAGAATATGCTTCTAAGGCCCGCGAAGAGCGTAGAGTTTCCAAAGATTGAAATGCAACATAAGGATGCCGAAGCAGCACGGAATCCCCTAGTAAAAGGCGAGGGGATTGTCTGCTTGATGCTTCGGCTGTTGCTACGGAACATAGCGGAACAACACATACGAACATCAGAATTTTGCATTTTGTTGAGCCAACGGGGTGTGGCTGTGTCGTCATAAAAGTTTTACTTTGCTTGCGATGTGCTCAGTTCTTGCTCTGAGCCTCGACAACCGCCATTCTTTCGCACTCTCAATGTCTGCCTCCAATTTCATTGCGTTTATATCAGTC
Organism: Tephrocybe rancida; assembly: GCA_018858115.1. NCBI lineage: Eukaryota > Fungi > Basidiomycota > Agaricomycetes > Agaricales > Lyophyllaceae > Tephrocybe > Tephrocybe rancida. Next base: position 32,192 of record JABCKT010006467.1, on the reverse strand, counting down.
TAGATCTCATATCGCATGTCTTCAAGGGCTATGTAGTAGAGACCTAGAGGTATGTTTGTCCACGTAGATTTCCTTGCGCTGACTCGGACCCTCTGTCTTGACTTCCGAAAATGACTACATTTTATACACATCGAGCTCCTTCGCAGCACAGCACGTTCGAGTCAGCCTAGTTGAACTGCAGGAATGACGCGACGTGAAGCAATGGTTAGTTGTTGATATCTCAATTGGAATATCTGTGTATTGGGAGTAACCCAGCTCGTGGTGAAGGGCGCTCGATAGGCTTCGGGAAAAGGTGCGTTCCCTAATATCATGCATAATCCAGCTAACTAACCTCGCTATCACGCTAGATTCATGATACCTCGGTGTTGTAATATCTTCAATATGTCATACATTCGAGGGCAGACATGATATACATCCTGCTTTCATGGTCACATCTATTGGCACTTCTGTCATAGGCTACCAGACAATGCATCAGTGTGATTGACGATTTCCATGAAATGTCACTGAGCCGATTGACCGGTCAGCTTGTGAGGACTCCCCCACCGCCCCGCGGACGTTCGGCATAGCCTAGAGCTGTGGGGGCTTCATATTCCGCCCGTTTCAAGAGACCGAACAGGTATGCCTCCTCTCACGTTCCAAGTCTAGTGTCACTCCACATGGAGACCGGTTGATCCTGAACGCGGTGGGGAATACGCGTGGGTTCGTGCCGGTTGGCCTGGCACCAACGAAAAAGAGAAATGACTGGAAATGTCCACGAAATTGGAGGCAGGGAGCAAGAGTATAGTGGTCGTGGCAGAGAGTTGGGAGCGAGGTGGCACACGCACCTAATAATCTGCACTTCAAGTTCGATCACGTCGAACTCCACATCCCGCTCTTTCCACGGACAACACGCGCCACGTCGTTGTCGTCGATAAGAAACAGCGACATATCCTGTCGTCTTCGAGCACGTACATGGAACTTGGGGCTCCGTATAGTCATCAGCAAGATGGGAAATTATATTCCAGGTTTCCTGTGGTTTCCGCTGGTTTTGGGTTGCGGAAACCTAAAACGGCAAAACGACTTATTTTCAGTCACGAAGTTTGTATTAGAATGCGCAGGTTTCCGGAAAAAGGGACATAAGTCACCAAGTCTCAGGGTTTCCGGGTTTTTTGTTGGTTTCCGATGTTTTTTTGGTTGAGAAACCATCGGAAACTAATTTGCCAAACTACTGATGGCCTACCACCGTGAACTGCAAAACAAATTTTTTTTTTTTTTTTTTTTTTGATTGCTTTGCCCTTTAGGGCGATGCCCCGTCTCGGGCTCTATCTAAAGTGTCCATCTATGTACTCTACTTGTATTACTCTATTCTAATCTAATGAGTCCTGGATGGCCGTCCTCGTGGCATGCCTGGATCTGAGGCAAGAGTCCGTTTTGGTAAGTAAGATAAAACCTGCTTATTGACACCCGTCAAGGAAAGCGGAAAAGAAGCATGGAGTATTCAATGTCGGTGTTCTACTTCGATTGACATCCCTCCCCATGTCTGGATCGTCGGTTCGTGACGGCCTCGATGCACCACGTCGTGTGAGGCTGCATTTGCACAAGAGCGTACGACATGCCCGAACCACGCCCCGCGATCTCCCGTCCCCCGTAGAGTCTTATCAAGCAGAGTACAAAGATTAGATCCGGAAGACCAATCCCCGGTTCCATTGTGGTTTCTAGCTCCTGTCATACCCATCCCACGTCGTCACGGACAACAATGACATATCATGTCTGCTTCAATCGGAGCTTGTGTCTTCGCATGACCTTTGCCTGTTTATTTGAATTGACTTGCGGCAAGGCAAGCGTAACAGAAGCGCGGAGAATCCACAGCCGGTGATCACAATTCTGAGAACCCAGCCCAACTCCCAAGTCCGGATCGTCATTCCGCAGAGGCCTCGTTGTGTGGGCTCTATATTGGACATACCATGCCCTCAACAGCTCACCTCCAATGATCATGGGCGACCATTTCAGTCGTAGACTGCGTGACATCAGCCACTCCATCGAGTCCCGAATCATCAGCATGCGTCATTTTCAGCCGACGATGATAGACTATTAGACTTGATCAGATGTGTCTCACTTCTGTTACAGTAATTGCGACACAACCATTGAAATTTTGAAACACGATCGACGCATTTGCCTCCGCACCCATATAGTCCCGCGGAGGCAACAACACCCCGATCGGCCCACACGACGAACGATCGCGTGTCTTTGATCGTATGTAGGATGTCTTCGACTCCGCAATGGACCTCATACAGAAACCATGGGATCTGGCCTGGCAGGCGAGATTGAACGTGTCCATCGTCAGCATGAACGAGTCTATCAACGCCTTGAATAAGTCTAGCTGCATCTGAATACGTCATGTCACGATACCACATTCCACAATATTAACGCGACGAACAAAACTGCCCTGGAGCTTGAGTACCACACCGCTCACGCGACAAAATAGAGGTTTCCAATGAGGAACATAGTATTCACCTTCACCTACGATATCAAGCTCTCGCATTGTATTTTCAATTTTTATATGTATTTCTTTAATTAACCTACTTATACTGTACGGGCTAGTCCAACCAATTCTCTTGTAATCGCATATTTCCTAAGGCTGAAATAGAATAACCGTTGCCGCATCTCCTTATCCCGCATGTGTGAATATGTACCTTATTGTCTTATTCGAACGAGTGTTGGTTGTAGACCGGTATGTATACAAATTAGAACATTGAAAATCACAAGAGTTGGAGCAGGTGTCAAACGTAAAGCGATCAATCCTCACGAGCTTCCTACAGAGAAGATATTGAGCGCAAAGAACACCAGGTTCCGAACAACTGGTTTAGTGCTGCTAGTCTATTGCGAGCCTTCCCTAGACCGATGGGTGGCGGGCTTGGAAAGAAGTACCCATGAGCCTCTCGCAGAATTCCACCTGGTGTCTCTATACCCCCGAGGCGCGCTTGCACCATACCAGCAAAGATTTGTGGATCTTCGACCTGCGCCACGAGATGCCTCACATGTGGCATCAGCTCTCCACGCGCGATACGCTTCATTATAACTTTGCTAAGCATGACGCGGGGTGCGCTGAAAGATTCAATGGAATGTAAGCTTTCAAGAACTGCAATCCACCCGTCAGCGTCCTCCGGCATGCCTTCGCTTGCGGGGGGCAAGACAGGGGGGTGGCTGTATTTCAGCGTCCTCAGCGAGCAGGAGTCTTCGTATGAGAGGAAGGCGGCTATCTCCCATGCCGGCTGTGGTTTAGCGTAGATGGAGTAATTCCCGCTGCGGATGTGCAGCGATGTGAGTGCCGGGACATGAAGATATTGAAGGGATTTGATCGCCCCAAGAGTGAGGGTAAGGGTTTGTAGAGTGGTTATTCGAACCTCTCCTTCTGAAAAGGGGTTTGAAAAATAGCTCCAGGAATACTCCAAAGAAAGAGATGTCAGGACGATGCACTGCTGTAACAGAGGAGATATAGGTTCTTTGAAATTCGAATATGTATGAATGATCGTCAATTCAGTCAGTTGGTTCCAGGGGATCGGGATAGTCAAGAACTCATCGGAGAGTTCGCCGAGGATTTTGAGTGAGTTCAAATGAGTCAGCTGGAGACCATTTGTAAAGGAATTGTAGATATGTGGTTCGGAATAGTTGCCATTGACCGGTATGGCGAGTCTTTCCACAGATTCGCATCCCTTCAGAACTGTGAACACTTGTACGAGATCCAGGTCACTGAGTTCACATATGTCCAGATCAGTAAGTTGCCCCCATGGAAAGGTCAAGTCGAGAAGCGCTGAGTATTCCTGACGGCCCGAAGCGAGCTTGAGTCGCCTCAGGTAATGTGCACTCTTGAATGTGTGGGGGTCGATGTAGAGCGGCATATTATTATATGGGTCCCAGGGAATATGCAGGGATAGTGATTTAAGTGTTCTGAACGACTCTTTGGGCAGTTCCCAGATTGTAAAGTTGGGCACGGAGAGGCGGAGAGACAAATAATCGACACGCTCCAAATGAGGTCGGATCAGACCTTTGATCAAGGGGTTGGCATCAGCGGTTGTGTGTAGCGATATAGCGAGCGATCCGGATGAGGGAAAGAGGGCGTTGATGAATGTAATGTGATCCGCTGTCGAGACACCCTCTCTGATTTCCACGCGGTTCCACAGGGTATGTTCTCCGAACGCAACCGTTCTCCATAACACGCAGACACGAATGAGAACCCACGGGAGAGCAGAGAAATTAGGCGGAAATTGAATGACATCGCTGCAATGCGAGAAAATTTGAGCGATGAGCTCAGAAGGAAGGCGTTTATGTGGAGCAAGGGCAATTCGAAGCCTCTGGCGTCGTGCGGCCTGAGAGCCGTGTGGAAATGACGCATTCGACGCAGTCTTCATCTCCTTCAGAAGTGCGGCCAGACTTGGGCGAGTAGCTGAGGCGAGTACCAGCTCCCTTGCTGCTTTCCATTCGTTGTCAGTGAGTATATTGCCGTTAGTTTTGCCTGCCTCGAGCTCAAGCTTGTTTATCAGCGCCTCGTTAGTTCGATCCATCGCCGTGAAGCCCAGCGGCCCCAAAGTTCGTCGCCTGTGAACAACTGTGAGGGTCAAATCCAAGTTGATCGGAAATAATACATCCATACTGGAGAATGAGCAAGAGCCCGTACCCGGGTGAGTCCCAGTCAGTGTTGTGGTTCAAAAAGCGATGAACGATTTCATGAAAGTGAAACTGTGGTCGAATGGTGATGAGCTGTCCAAGGGCTGTCACGACAGTAATCAGGTTTCTGATAGTTGAAGGGGTTCAAAAATAAATAGGTTCAGAACTTACATGGAAACTCCTTTCCCGGGTACTTGTGTATGCATGTGGATACAAAATGGTTGTTTCCAGTCAACTTACATGCAGTAAGAGCACAGGGAACTTGGTGGTGGCGGTGGTGGTGGTAAAACTCGACTTGGCGATCCTTTGATTTGGAATCAGTTGCGATCATATCCAAATCTTATCGCTTGATTTACGAATTAGGACTCTTAATGAAATTACTTATTTTTGACCCCCTTTAACTATCAGAAACCTGATTACTGTCGTGACAGCCCTTGGACAGCTCATCACCATTCGACTACAATTTCACTTTGAGAAAGAAGCAAGGGAGCTGGTACTCGCCCCAGCTGATCGCCTACTAAGTATGGTCGTACTTCTGAAGGAGATGAAGGCTCTGTCGAATGTGTCATTGCCCCACAGCTCTCAGGCAGCACAGCGCCAGAGGCTTCGAATTGCCCTCGCCCCACATAAATGCTTTCCTTCTGAGCTTATTGCCCAAACTTTCTTGCATTCAGTGATTCAAAAGCGTTCATCGCAAGCGCTAAATGTGTTCTCTTGGGAATACCTTCCCTTACTCGGACTCAGAACTATACCTGCACATCGGCTGGCAGGTTCTGCGGCGCCTACCAGTCTCTCGCGTTTCAGAAGCATAAAGTAACGCGGCATGCCGAGTAAAGCGTAGTGCCGGGCGCTGGGTGAATGAGCCGCCGACCAGGAGAAGCTCACCGATCTCGACGCCCCAGCTTAACGCAGGGTATTTTGATGAGTGTGCGGGCCTAGGAATACACTGAGCCTACATGGTAGTACATCGTGTTGCGGCGCCGCTCGTTTCCACGGAGAACTCCATTTTCTCCGTGTAGTCTGGAGCGATGCCATGAATATCGTTCAGCGGCTTCCCAAACTCGTCATTGATTGTCCATCCGAACGCTGAACATACCAGCACGGCGCTCATACTCACTCGTGTCCTGATTTTCTTGCATTACGAGGAAGCTTTCTGGGACATGACTGAGCATGAACTCCTGCACCATCTCATGTGCCATCGGCACGCCACGCGGCGGTGTCCTCTGTCATATCAAGGATTCGGTTACGGAAGACCCCAGTAGATGCAGTGAAGGAAAACTGGCGTGGGTAGCGACAGCCATTTCTGCAAGCTCGACACAGGTAGAGGAGCTCCCGGGGAGGGCGTTGATGATGCGGGTCAGGTGTTCGGCAGACAACTCCTTTCGCTCACGAAGTCCAAAATATGTGGATTCGAGCTCAGGCGGGCCAGTAATCCGACTCGAGTTTCTTCAAAGCTACACGGGCCATACAGTTCCATTGACATTGGTAATTATTAGAGCGACATACACATCCTTTGGTAATAGTAGTCTCATCGAAGCGGGCGGTTGCAGATCCAGCGAGTGGGTGAGCTCCATAAAACGTGCATCTAGCAAGGGAGTGACCTTAACGGACTGATATCAGCAGGCCCACTGTCCACTGGAGTACGCATTCTCCTTTCTGGGTGGCAGGTTCTATTCACTTGCGCCTGTGAGAGCTAGCAAAATGCGGCAGGCGGGTAATTACTTGACTATTTTCAAGTCCAGTGCAGTACAAAAGTAACTTGTGCAGAGCCTGAGTCCGAGTAAGGGAAGGTACCCCCGAAGAGAACACATTTACTAACACTCCTTATTTTTTAAATCAAGCGATAAGGTTTGGATACTCGGGACAAACTGCACAGTATACGCCACGACATCAAAGGCCTCTATCCAATACAAGCACTGTCAGTTGGGTGCTTGGGATCATGTATACCGACCCACTTTTCATCGGATGATTGGCACATGCAGATCATCTCATCTCATATCACAGCCCCCGGGCTCCGGTGGACCCTACTCACGGAAAATATACAACATACAGCTCGGCTATTCGCTCAAACATGTTCCGACACCATGCGTCTCCTAGCGCCTCTGACTGCGACTTTTCCCGAGCCCAACTATTTAACGTTTAACGCCCATGAAGCGCCGGCACCAAAGCCACACGCCCACACCCACGCCCACATCCCGCGATTCCTGTCAGATCCTCGATCCCGAGCGAGCGACGCGTACTCCGGATCTACACTCACCCGCGGAGCACCCTCGGAACCTGCACCTGCGCCACGTCAACGCCCTTCACTGTTGTATTCTCGTCATCATCCCGCCTGCACCCGCGCCCTCTCGGATCATCATCGCTCGGGCCCGGGAGTTATCGTTCCGTGACTTTGCATTGCGCTGGCAGTCCCAATCCCGAGTCCCGAGTCCCGAGCCCGGATCTTCGTCGGGGCCCGTGACTGGAATTCACGATATGCTGAATTGTTGATCCCCGCGGAACGTGCTCGGAATGCAAATCAAAGTGTGATAGCAATTGTGATGCGCCACGTCGGCAGCCCGATATCCGGGTCGTGGCTCGTCATCGCGTGCAATTTTTTGGACTCTTAGATGATGGGGAAAATAACTGGAAAATAGGACGGGTGGCTGGCTACGCGGACCGGGGACCCACGTCCATTAGGCTTAGTGCAGATCATGTCGTGGTCGTGTGAGATGCGAGATGCCTACCCAGTCAGTGGCTAATTGGTACCATTCACGGACTCGACATCATGTGTCAAGCCTCAAGTCGAGGTGGTTCTGGATTAACGGCACATGCCATGCCCACTCGAAGTGCAGAACCCAGATCACGTCTCAATGTGCGCTGTAGCCTGTCAGTGTCACCCCGCGTCGCGCGATGCCTACTCAATCTCAGTGTCACTCCCAACATGTCACCCCCCCATCGACATCTGTCAGATCATGCCACGCCCCCTCGGTCGATCTTTATCGAATATCCGTCAGTGGGTGTCGATGATAGCACGGACGCGAGCACGGACGCGACACTGGTCGCCCGCCCAACGTCGCCGACGGGTGTGTTCCGGCGTGCCCGATGTCAGGTTCTGTCATGCTCCGTGCATGCTATTCAATCGCATTTCTCACTCAGAAACTCAGAAACTCAGCAAGCGTTTCGACCCGCGGCGCTCGTGGTCGTGAGCGGGGGCGTGTAGGACATGCTTCGTTCATCCATCCCTCTATCCCTCCCTCCTTATCTTACTTATTGACACCGCTACGTGATCCCGATGCTACACCCCCTCACCAACCCTTCCATAGTAAGCACCACACAAAACCCTAGCGCCACCACCCCATAGGCACCCCTCTCCTCCACTAGCACGCTTAATTGAATTCAGTCGTCCGTCAATTCAATTCTAAATTCAACGCACCATCCATGGCTATCAACGCTATCTATCAATCCCCAAAAGCCGGCGCAGATCCGTCCCTCCACCAGTGATCTCCACCTCCACCTCCCCAGTCACACAGCACACCACATGTCCTGGTGCCGAAACTGCCGCCAGGGGCCCCTTCATCTCACATCTGAGACACAGGATAACACATATAACAATAGGCGCGGCCCTGCGAATGAAAATGAGGGATCAGTGATGGGAGGGAGATTGGGGGGAGATGCATTCCTTTGGGGTGTATGTTTGTGACGTCATATGTATACATGTACCCCCGTAAGGGGGGAATGCGTCCGAGTCCGTGTCGCAAGGCACGGGTGTCCGACTGGTTCGCATTGGGGCCGGGCGGGAGACATAGGAGGACATAGGAGATCGTTGACGAGGGCCGACGAGGGGGGCGGGGGTGGATTCGGGCGGATCATCAACTGAAGGCTAGCAAGATATGTAGGGAGAGAAAGACTCACCCACCATGAATATCAACAGATATCAGACTTCTACAGCCTTCCAAAACATTCGAAGTTCGAATCAACTGCCATCACATCCACGATTCACGTTCGAGTCAAAACAAAGCAGAGAGAAAAGCAGAAAACACCAAAGATGAAAATTGCGATAGTACCAATTACAGACTAAACGAGTAGATTCTAGTTGTACAAGATATATTTGCGTGCGTGGTTGTGTTGGAATTGTGATGATGATGGTTGTGCGGTATTAAATGATAAATATCCCAGTGAAAGTTACGAGAAAGAATAAGAGATTTTGAGAGAGGAAGACAGCAAGGGAAGGAGCGTGGGGGGGTCGTCAAGTTGGGTGATATCAGGCGGTGAGCAATGAGTTGGTTGGTTGAGTGATGTCGAGATGGGGTGTGATGGAAAATCGTTGATGGTTGATGGAAAGCAATGGGTAACGAGCGTCGAGCTTCATGAAATGGTATGCGGGTGGAAATTGTGCGGGTTCTCCAGGAGGACGGGCGTTGTCGCAAGGGCGGGATGGAAACACCCCCTACGCTGCGCCCGTCGTCAAGATGGCGATAAACCGCCCTCTCCCTGGTCTTTAGGCCTCCCCACAAACGACGCTGGACAGCCCACTCTTCACATACTCCTTAGGACCGTCGAAGCTCCTCCTCCGCATCGGCTTCCCCACCGCATGCACCCTATTGAGCAGTATCCCCGCCACGAGCCTCGATCTCGCATTAGGGTCGAACGAGTTCTGCGGTCTCTGCACGGGGGGCTGTGGGGTCCGCAAGGTGAATGCCGGGGCGTTCGCATTGAGGGTGTGCGGGCGGGAGGGCGGGAGGGACGCCGGCGTGGTGCGGTACAGCACCGCCGGGGCAGCGGAAGTGGTGGGAGACGGCGGGGGCGGGCCGACGTCGGAGTCATCCGAGAAGGGGTCGAAGGTGTATGCCACGGAGGTGCGGGGCGGCGGGGGAGGGGGAGCCCTGCGTACGGGAGCGGAGTGCGTTGAGCGGGGGGTGGAGGTTCCCAGTGCACGGCGGGGGCGGCGGGTGTACGGGGCCGGCTGGGCGTGTCCCAGGCCGGGGGGATACCTGCCTCCGCCGTTGTGGGTGTTCATGAGGCCGCCGAGGTTGAGGAGGAGACCGGCATGTGCGGCGGCGGAGGAGCCGGCGTAGGGCGGGGACGCGCGGGAGGTGAAGTCGGTGTGGATTGTGCGGATGTAGTGAGACATTTTGTTACTGAGGTGGGGGGTGTTTTTGGTGGATGGGTTGTCGAGGAGAGAGCGAGCTGGAATTGGCTGGTGATGGAAGGGTCTTATACTCCCGGGTCCAGGATATTCGAGAACAATGTCCGTCGTGTCAATCCAGGGTTTGATCTCGATTATGTAAGCACTGTCAATGCCACGTGCCGACTCAACTAGACACAGCAATTGCGATGTCAAGGACCAATGATCCCCTTTTGTGTCTCCCATCTGGTTCTTTGGCACTTGCCTTCTAAGAACGCCTTCGCGACCGTTTGACCACACGGACCTTGTCCCATTTCTGTACGTGCAGTCACTCAAAGCAATCTGCCAACGCCAGTTGTCGACTTGCCAATTGTGCTTGAATCAGTCTTCGAGCCCAAGATGTTCAAAGTTCTTCTCCATGTGCAGCACCACCGCTACCCTACCTCCACGCCACCCCTCGCATCAGCCCGGAAAATTGCAGCGGCCATCTAAGCCGGTCCCATGTCTTCTTCCAACTGCCTCCTCCGCAAAAAACCATCAGCTGACCCCGACGATCCCTGCCAGATCTCGCTCTCAGGCCCAGATCAAGGTATCAGTTGGACCGGGGCCGTGCTTCCTTAGCTTTGCTTAGCTTTGTCCTTCACCGTACTGGGCCTTCAATGGGTCATCGCCGCCCACCCTGGAACGTCTATCCTTGACTCTGGGAGAGCCGCGTCCATGCCGGCATCCCTATTCTGTTTGAGGTGCTTCTTTTTCTCTGCCATCTTCAAAGAACGCTTCTTCGACAATGCCTCATTGTACTCGAGTCTTGGCCCATCCATTCCATGCCGTATTTCATCCAGGCCTTGTTCTCAAACCCCTCCCGTCGTCGGGCGCTCTCCCAGGGCCCAGCTTCTCGACCATTGTCCCTGCCTGGCGTCATAGTAATAATTATTAATGTGTGTGTGTGTGTGCATTCCAATCTATTAGTATGCGCCCGTGCGAAGATCAGCCAAAGTTTCTTTGTCCTCCCCTATGTACGGATGATGGATGCGATCACGATGACTCCGCCTACATTCTCATAGCCAGTACCCACGCTCCCGGTTCTACCCCACCCCACTGCAGTGATCCCACGACACGGTGATGGTCCCTGATGGAACTAGAAGATCTCCAAGAATACGACTACAACTGCAACTAGATCAACCCACGACTCGGGCCCAGCGACATCCCATCCTCTGAACTAGATGCCTTTTGTCAGATCTCCAAGAATACGACCAGATCGAACTCACGGCTCGGACCACAGCGCTATCCCGTCCCCTGAACTAGAACCGTCGTACCTTTCTCAAGATCTCCAAAAATACAGTAGGACTGGATCAACCCCAACGCGCTATCCACGCACGCACCCCGCCTTCTGGATGGTCGAATCGGAATGGGAATGGCACACTAATCTCTCTCTCGCCTTGACAACATAACGTACCATTGCACCCCACCTACTTTTTTCACGTTCAGCGTACAGCATACGGCCCCCACCAGGTCCGACGGCCCACCTTGGTGCTAAACTTGGACTCTCGACGTGACCGTAAACACAGGATAGGATGCATACGGTAACGTAAGTCCGTACTACCCACAATTCACACTTAAACCTTAAAATTGCTCCAACGCACCACAGCCTCCCACCCCCCGATTGCTCCCAAGTCTAAACACAAACTGCGCCTGCGCCTGCGCTCAAACAGCGAAGCTTTCATTAATCATCCATTCATCGATCGCAAACAGGAGGCGGTGTGATGCTCGACTTTACGTTCCCTCTGCTTCTCGGAGGGCGTTGCAGGATCTGGTACTGTATGGGATGGATTCTGTAAGGGTGCCGACGCCCACGAATATCAACGATCGAAAACGCAACAGGCGCTTCGACTTTTCGATGTGACGGTGCCTGGCATGGTGTGGACTTGGACGCAATCATCGGTCCCAGCGCCTATCGCAAACGCAGGCAAGCAAGACGAGACGCATCAACACGAGGCGGTGCGCGACGGGCGTAACGGTGATACTGCCTGTCTTGCGTGTATCCGGGAGGGAAGAGTCGGGCCCGGGCCCCGCGCGTATAGGATCAGGCGGTCGGCGCGAGTCGGGGTAGAGGTACCCGTTCCCGGTGCTGGAGGGCAATTCGTCACGGTGACGTCGATGACATGGCGCAGTATGTTTTTCCTATCATTCCAGGAGATGGGTGCTGCGGAGCTGGAGCTGGAGCCGGAGCCGGAGCCGGAGCCGGTGATGGGTGTAGTGCGGCTTCGATGGTGGGATGGAATAATACGAGAACAAGGGACCTACCCTGTCTTCCACGACATCTTGTACTTACCCGATACATAATAAATAACACACAACCGAATTCATTTCGACGTGTCTTTGTGTACTTCGTGATTTTCCGAGCGTCTTTGTATGGTCTTTGCCTTGTTCTTTGTTCTCGCAATTTATGGGTTGTTCTTTGTTCTTCGTTTCTCGCTTTGACCCTCGGCAGGCGTCGGGCGGGGCTTTTGTTCTCCCATGGGTAGCTAGCAACAACTTTCCTTACCTTTCTTCCCGCCTTGATCATCGTTGATCATCATCAATATTATGCGTTCTCATTCCAACTCTACAGAATCCCAAACCTCCCTTCATCGAGCACAGCAGCATGGCGCAGTTGGAAGCGCGCGGGGCCCATATCTTGAGTATTTGAATGGATAACCGAAACCCCGAGGTCACTTGATCGAAACAAGTTGCTGCTACTGCGAATTTATCACATATTTTGTTCCTCCTCCCCACGAATGCCGCACACCTACGAACTCGGATACGCAGAGGCAGCATAGCGCGTCTGGCAGCGCGCGGGGGTGCACTCTCGTTCACTCCCCCGAGGACACGCAACACTTGTTCGATCCAAGTTGTTGCTATTAGCGATAGTAACATGGTACAGTGCATTTTCTTCCTCCTCACTCATTCACTCACTCATTCTGCGTGGGCGTAGGACCATGGATCGACCAGTATGAGCTCTGAACTAGGAATCATAACGGCGGTATGGCGCAGATTGGCAGCGCGCGGGGGTGCGCTCTCGTCCATTCACCCCGAAGACACGCAACACTTGTTCGATCCAAGTTGTAGCTATTAGCAATAATATGGTAGAGGATATTTTGTTCCTCCTCACTCATTCACTCACTCATTCTTAGGACCATGGATCTACCAGTACGGGCTCCGGATCGGGAGTCGTAACAGCAGTATGGCGCAGATTAACAGCGCGCAGGGACCGTATATTTGCCAACTCTTCTCTATACACCCTGAGGACACTTGTTCGACTCAAGTTGCTGCTATGTATGCTGAGGCATCACTGTTGTATTTTTGTTTCCTCCTCACGGAGCTCACCACGCCACATAAGGTTCCGCATCGACACTATGAAGCGATACAGGTAAGTAAATGTTTCAGTTCTTCCTCCTCCTCCCTCGGTTTGCGTAGCTAGGATGTACGGGCTCTGAATGAGGAGACGTAACTGCAGTCTGGCACAGGCTGGCAGCGTGTGAGGATCGTGCGTTGCGTGCAAGAGTCACAGTCATATACACCACCCCGAGGTCGCTTATTCGATTCAAGTTGTTGCAACTCAAACACCTCCAGAAAGCTTTTTCACATTTTGTGCTCCCCCACACACTCCAGCCCATCCTCTTCTTGAGACAGATCCTAAGTGGCGGCTACTTGCGATTACCACAGTAAAGCTATAACATGGCTTTTGTTCCTCCTCACGTGTCAGCTAAGAATTCAGAGAGGCAATGGCAGTATGGCGCAGATGGGCAGCTTGCGGGGCTTGTGTGACGATCGATGTGAAAAATATACACCCCGAGGTCACTTGTTCGATTCAAGTTGCTGCTTGTAGGCGGACAAACATTGCAGTCCCTTTTGTTTCCTTCTCCTCGAGGGTGGCGCACATACTCGCCCACCTCTCCTCAGAAAGTACGGGCAGTATTTCGCAGGTTGGCAGCGCGAGGGGTCTCATATTTACCGACGAGTTGATTTACCCCGAGGTCACTCGTTCAACTCAAGTTACTGCTATGGTATCTGCGTCCGACATCGAATGTCGAAAACTGTTTTACCTCGATCTCGATTCACCTCTCCCTCTCACCTTGCAACGTACATACTGACCCCCCGCCCAAGAGACCCAACAAGCAGTATGGCGCGGCCGGTAGCGCACGGGGCCTATATGTGCCATTAAAAGATCAATTGCGCGTATCTCCCGGGGTCACTTGTTCGAGTCAAGTTACTGCTGTAATTTAACCTCGCCGAAGGAGCCGTTATCTTTGGACCTGCTCCTTCCGTCTCGTGCACACACTTACCCTAAGATTACCCATCTTTCATAAAAGACTACAAGTAGCATGGTGTGGTTGGAAGCGTGCGAGGGCCATAAGGATTACTTTAGGAAGCCACTTAACTCAAGTCGCGTCTATTATCTGTGAGTCGAGATCGGAGTTCTTTTGCTCGTGCTCTTCCTCACCTCCCTCACATGTGGCGCACATACTTACCCACCTCTCATCAAGAAATACAAGCAGCATGGCGCAGGTCGGGAGCGCGTGAGGCCTATATAATAGCGTGTTCAACTCAAGTCGCAGCTACTACCAATGGACGAGCACCACTCTTTTTGTTGTCTCCGACACGTACAAGTCGCATCAGTTTTTATCTTCTGGACTGATGGGCTGACGAACCTGATCGATAACTCCTAGACATGCCGGAACCCCCATCTCCTACAGCAGCGTGGCGCAGATGGAAGCGCGCGGGGCCCATATCCTGGTGTGTTACCCCGAGGTCACTTGCTCGAAACAAGCTGCTGCTATCATAAATACTCAACACTCTTTTTATCGTTTTCGGCCTTCCCAAGACCTTTATTGACCATATGCATGGTGAATCGCTCAGACACCGTCTTCGAATTCATTTATCAGACCAGGTCAGAGCATGCCTCCAACACCCTCGGACTTGAGGGACCTTTGCTTCAATCCCACACGCCTCTTACCTTTCCTTGAGCCTGAAATTTTATTCCAGCCGCACCCCCGCATCTCGCATACCTTCCCGCGTACTTATCCCAGCAGGTCACCGGAACCTCGGAGAGCAGCATGTTGTAGCCAGACGCGCTCGGAGCACAGAGTTCATGCACCCCCTGAGGATCGACGTGTCACTTGTTCGAAGCAAGTTGCTGCTATGTTCCATTGATTCTGATACTGAGCCTTTTTATTCCCTGCTTTGTTAAACAGCAGCGAAGCTGGACACCCCCCTGAAATCATCTTGTCGCTCAGGGACAACGTCACCGCATATGGATGGACCTTCGCACTCATTTGTCATAGCAACACAAAGCAAATGCCGCCCTCGAGGTTGTTGCATCCCTTAAATATCCTCATAACCTTACGTATATCTGCCCAGGAGCGTATAGAGCAGCCATGGCGTAGGCTTCAACGTGCGATTAGATGACGGTGGTGTATGGCTGATCTTCCTTATGAGCACTTGTTCGACGTGAGTTGCTGCTGTCATACGACCACAAAGTTACATTTTATCAGTCCCCGCCATATATGAACAGTCCTTGTGCTGTAGCCCTCTTAGTATGCTTACTGGACATTTAGTCCACTTTGACGCGGTTTTTGTCAAGACAAAGCAAGCGCCGCTTGGTGTCGTGGCGCCCAGATCAATCACATCATTCCCGTTCGCGTAGGTATGTCCCTTTCTTCGCTTATCGTTGACATTAAGAAGTCGATCAGCCGCCGCACCCTGAAAACCACTTCACCGTCTGACACACAATGTGACAACGTCGAGGTCAATCGTCGCGTATACGATTTAATTGGGTTATCATGCCACTGGAATAGACATCCTCCGCCCTATCTAGTGGTGAGGGATGAGGGACTCTAGCTCGTTTGAGTAATACTACGATGGGCGCGGAAGGGCCCGCACGAAGTTATGAGACGACGCTAGTATTGGGCTGGTTGGCAGCCATGGCCGCAAATATGTTTCACGGTTGTATGCCATTGAGCTTGCTTTCTTTCCAAGCCAGGCTATCTGTGTCATAAGGAGCATCTTGTATTGATACGGAACAAGTGCACGCCTACAATAAGGAGAGAGCGGGTATCAACGAGCATATCAAAAGCAGAAGAAGGTAGGGACAATAATAGGTATATGCCAACGTCGCAGTGTCCAGCTTCACTGTTCCGCCTGCTGGGGCGTCTGGGATCTGGAGCCATCTCTCTCACTGGCAGGATCTATACCACCGTCTGCGGGTTGAGACATCGAGAGACGGGGTCTATGCCGCGATCTGGGAGGCTGTACATCTTCGACGACACCTCCCGCTTCTTCTGTAGCCTCTAGATCTCTGGGCATGGAGGATGGCGGAGGAGCAACATCCTCGACGGACTTTTGTCGTTCATCGAGGTTTCGATCGGGGATCTGAAGAGGTTGGTGTGAGCTTCCCAAAGCACTGTAGAGAAAAGAGATATGCTGACAGGTGCACGAACGAGGAATGCAAGTAATGTTGAAGCCGCGGAAAAGATGAACACACCTCGGAGGCTTATCTCGTAGGAGTCCCTCACGATTATCTGGAGGTCTTCGGGTAGAGTCGCAACTAGCTGTGAAGAGTGGCGGATCTTGATGATCATCTATCAAGGAGGGGTGTCAATGGGATGCGGTATTGGACATATCCACAGCACCCGAATACGAACCTCGTTTGCATCTGGTCCTGTGATTCTACGCCGAAGCTCTGTATCCAACTTCGATTGGAAGATAGCTGCCGATACAGCGACACCACCAACCTGTCCTGTTGTACAGCTCGTCAGACAGCCTTGACACTTGTTCTGAGCATCGAGTGAGTTAACCTATTCCTCTAAAGAGCTGCCCGAAACCCGTTCCGACTGCCATTTGGGACTCTGTTCACTGTCAGGATATATATAGTATACGAATCGCAGAGCTCGCATACCTGGAAGATGAAGGAGAAGCGCGACTGACAGGGTTGAATCAAAAGAAGCATCTCGACTACGAGACGAATGGCTTACTGAGCATCGTTTGCATGACCACAGAATTGCCAAAACCGAGAGGTACCTGAAATGACAGGGTGAATTCAAAGGTGTACTCAGAACTAATCGATACATCACTCACGATGCCCATCCAAGAATGGAACGCTGGAGAGTCTTTGCGTAATGACGCAACGAGAGATGCCCCAATGAAGGGAAACCACCCAAATGTCAAGTTAATCATTTTATATTTGCCCATCCGATGCATCATATAACCCGCAAAGACCGACCCAAGCGACATTGAGATGCTGTTCGGGACCAGATGCATTCCTGTTACATTTGTACTATTAAGCGCCAAGAGAAGGAGGGCTGTGAGATATGGATATTGGTTTGCTCACCTGCTGTAGACGCGCTTGTCGACATGACAATCTGAAACCACATTGGGTAAAAGTAATTGACAGAGTAGTTGCATGTCGCGACAAGGAAATTCGATATCCCCACAAGGACCGGTATCTTCTGCTTGAGTAATGCGGGCGCTAATACGGGTTCTTGTGCCACATAGAGCTCCACCAACAGGAAAGCGATGAAGCTGACTGCAGTGACCGTGATTGAAGCAATGACCGATGGATTCGACCACTGGTACGACGTCAGTACCAAATTACGGATGCTGAACTGCCTGAGGCTCACCGGGAGACTTTCGTTGTATTTCACACTAAGGAAGACGAGGGCCGCGGCAACCTGGGGAATAATATTAGCCAAGATGTTAATACAGGGCAGGCCACACACCGAAATGAGAAGTATGAGAGTTCCACCATAGTCGATCCTTTTCAAAACTTCCTTGGTGCTCTTCCCCTTGCCCTAAGAAGGATATTAATATCCCAGTGGAAAAAATGACTTAGGAATCCCTAACTGGGGTGACGTAGTGGTGGAAGTGGGACATCAGCGCGAACGAGATCATGAACATCGGTAACTGAATCAGGAAAGCCCATCGCCAGCCCAGCCTATAAAAGTTATCAGTACATCTATAAGTAGAGAAAGGTGGAAGCGATACCAATCAGTCAATAGGCCGCCAAAGGGACCGCCAAGTCCCATGCCCAACTGCGTGAACGAGGGTGTCAATTGAGGGTCGAACTCAAACCATGACACTTACTCCTTTGAATACATTGACTATGCCATGTGCTAAACCGCGAGTCTGAGGACCACTCAGTATGAGCACAACGTGGTCATTTAGAGGACTTACCCGCATGTCGTACATATCGTTTATGATGATACTTGAAAGAGTTTCAGTATTTGTGAAAGAATCGTGTGTGTGAACTTACGAGCCCACTGTGAGCAGTCCTCCTCCACCTATTCCCGACAACTGGCCATGTTTCATTGGGTTTCGTCCCGGAATGCTGAGTTAAAGGAACATACAAATCGGGCGAGTACAAGCATTTCCATGCTCTGGGACAGGCCGCATCCGAGCACGCCGAGCGCTGTAAGTACCAACGCCAACTGGCTTGCGCCCTTCCGGCCCAAGACATTGCACAGTCGGCCATAGAGGGGTGTGAATGTGCAAGTTGCAAGGAGGTATCTGAGGCAGTGTATGAGCAATGGATGATGGAAATGCAGGAGACCTCGTACCCTGTACCAAGCCAGCCGGCTTGATTAAATTTCTTGAAATCTGAAGATATCGACGGCAACACTGTATATCATCCATAAAATAAGTGTGATACACAAGTGAAGTATGAACTCACTCGTCGGCACTAACGTCGCTGTGTTCGATGCCTGATGTTATTAGGAAAAATATCAGATACAGTGACCAGACGAACAATTCATGGCCTAACAGAATGAGCTTCAATGCCGTCAAATGGGTAAAGGCTCACACCGAAAGGAAGATCGCAGACCATATCCCTGCCAGAATACCGTACCGCGTTGACCTAGATAGTTCCAGAGGCCCTACACGAGCCCTTCTGGAGACATGTCGGCCGTGATTGCCCGCCTGTCTTAATAATAAAGGTTCCGTTTCTGACACGGCTGTAGGCATTCTCCGTGAAAATGGTATCTGTGCGGCGATTTCGTCAGATTTTCCTTCCTCCGGCGAGTGGCCAGTTCATAGTAGGCGAATCGGTTTTCCGACAATCGATGTGATTAGATGACATAATATCACCAAAATGGGATAGTGATAGGTTGTCACGGTGACTTCAGCCACCATGCCAGACTTCATCGCCGCCGCCACTTTCATAATTAGTCTTTCCTAGACAGACAACCATCAGTCGCGTCTCCGTTCTGTAGTCTGTTGGTTATTGGAGGTCTCTGTTGGGAGGATAACTTTATTATATTACCATCAATCCTGATTGTAAATGCATACGGTCGGACCTATCAAGGACGCGTTTGCGCCCCTATAAGCGACTCTCGAGAACCGGTGTATAACATGTTTGAAATAGAAGGACCCATTCCTAGGTCTTAAGGTAGACGAAGTTTGTGATCTGGACACTTGGACCCTGAACCCTGAACGTATCCCTGAGACTAGAGGCACGACAACTTAACGCTTCGTGTTCAGGCTGAATCTCTCATTCAAGTCATCACTTAGATATGAAGTGTAGTTGCAATTAAGTAGTTTGATGTGATTGGGCAGTTCAGGCACCGCAAGCATGTGGTTCTCGAAATGAACTGGCTTGTTTGAAGCAGGCATAGACAGCGTGTAACGCATGTCCCCGCTTTGAGAAACTAGGCTCAAAGAGGTCAGAGATTTCAAGTCACGTAGCTTCAACTTTCATGTGGTCTTCTCATAATCCAAGTGAAACTTCGAGCTACTATCCTACCACACGCTCACAGAAAACTTACTTTGCACAGAATCTTGGTACGATATGTAACAAAAATTCCATTGTACGCAATGGGATCTCGCACCAGGCCACACACGAAGTGGTCAGATCCGAGCAAGTCTAACAGAGCCTAAGATCTGCAAGGCTGGGGCACTCGGCGTAAAATTGGCTCCAGGGAGCAGGGAGAAGGGGGGAGATTGAGAAAGGATCCAGGGCTGAGAGGCCTAAACGTCAACGAATCTTGACGGAAGTTTAGCACTGGCTACTTACCATCATTTCAAGACTGTTATTGGATTGTCTTGAGAGCATCGACAGGTAGTGGGGTAGACGATGTGGGCCTGTGGATCTGTCGCCGCACGCTGAAACCGCCTCACCGTCTGACACATATAATGTGACGAGGTCGAGGTCAATCGTTGCGTAATACGTATACAATCTAATTAGGTTGTCATGCTGCTGGAAATGGACATCCTCCGCCCAGTCTAGTGGTATGGGATGAGAGACTCTAGCTCGTTTAAGTAGGCAAAACAGAGCAAACTCAGAGCGCGGGTCAAACATCGTGGTGGATGAGCATGCCTACAAAAGAAGTGGCGTAAGGCTGGATTGTGGATCTGCTTCATGAGCCATATCACAATCAGAAGGGCCTGCCTGAAGCTCAACGAAGTTATGAGACGACGCTGGTATTGGGCTGGTTGGCAGCCATGTCTGCAAATATGCTTCACGGTTGTATGCCACTGAGCACGCTTTCTGTGCGAGCCAGGCTATCTATGTGATAAGGAGCATCTTGTACTGATACACAACCAACGCACGCCTATGATGAGGAGAGCGAGCGGGTATCAACGAATATATCAAAAGCAGAAGATGGTAGGGACAGTGATAGGTATATGCCAACGTCGCAGTGTCCAGCTTCACTGTTCCATCTGCTGGGGCGTCTGGGATCTGTAGTCATCTCTCTCACTGGCAGGATCTATACCACCGTCTGCGGGCTGAGACACCGAGAGACGGGGTCTATGCCGCGATCTGGGAGGCTGCACATCTTCGACGTCGCTACCTCCTGCTACTTCTGTTGCCTCTAGATCTCTGGGTATGGAGGGTGGTGGAGGGGCAACATCCTCGACGGACTTTTGTCGTTCATCGAGACTTCGATCGGGGATCTGAGGAGGTTGGTGTGAGCTCCCCAAAGCACCATAGAGGAAAGAGATATGCTGACAGGTGCACGAACGAGGAATGCAAGCAATGTTGAAGCCGCGGAAAGGATGAACACACCTCGGAGGCTTATCTCGTAGGAGTCCCTCACGATTATCTGGAGGTCTTCGGGTAGAGTCGCAACTAGCTGTGAAGAGTGGCGGATCTTTATGATCATCTATCAAGGAGGATGACAATGGGATGCGGTATTGGATACATCCACAGCACTCGAATACGAACCTCGTTTGCATCTGGTCCTGTGATTCTACGCCGAAGCTCGGTATCCAACTTCGATTGGAAGATAGCTGCCGATACAGCGACACCACCAACCTGTCCTGTTGTACAGCTTGTCAGACAGCCTTGACGCTTGTTCTGAGCATCGAGTGAACTACCTATTCCTCTAAAAAGCTGCGCGAAACCCGTTGCGACTGCCATTTGGGACTCTGTTCACTGTCATGACACACACAGCATACGAATCTCAGAGCTCGCATACCTGGAAGATGAAGGAGAAGCGCGACTGACAGGTTGAATGAACAGAAGCATCTTGACATTTACGAGACGAATGGCTTACTGATCATCGTTTGTAGGACCACAGAATTGCCGAAACCGAGAGGCGCCTGAAATGACAGGGTGAATTCAAAGGTGTACTCAGAACTACTAATTGATACATCACTCACGATGCCCATCCAAGAAAGGAACGCTGGAGAGTCTCTGCGTAAGGACGCGACGAGAGACGCTCCAATGAAGGGGAACCACCCAAATGTCATATTAATCATTTTATATTTGCCCGTCCGATGCATCATATAACCCGCGAAGACCGACCCAAGCGACATTGAGATACTGTTCGGGACCAGATGCAATCCTAATACATTCGTACTACTAAGCGCCAAAAGAAGGAGAGCTGTGAGATTTGGATATTGGTTCGCTCACCTGCTGTAGACGCGCTTGTCGACATGACAATCTGAAACCACATTGGGTAAAAGTAATTGACGGAGTAGTTGCATGTCGCGACGAGGAAATTCGATATCCCCACGAGGACCGGTATCTTCTGCTTGAGTAGTGCGGGCGCTAACACAGGTTCTTGTGCCACGTAGAGCTCCACCAACAGGAAAGCGATGAAGCTGACTGCAGTGACCGTGATCGAAGCGATGACTGATGGATTAGACCACTGGCACGACGTCAGTACCAAATTACGGATGCTGAACAGCCGATGCTCACCGGAAGACTTTCGTTGTACTTCAAACTAAGGAAGACGAGAGCCGCGGCAACCTGGGGAATCATTTTAGCCAAGATGTAAGTACAGGGCAGGCCACGCACCGAGATGAGAAGCGTGAGAGTTCCGCCATAGTCGATCCTTTTCAGGATTTCCTTGGTACTCTTCCCCTTGCCCTAAGAAGGATAGTGATATGCAAATGGAAAATATGGCTTAGGAATTACTAACTGGGGTGACGTAGTGGTGGAAGTGGGATGTCAACGCGAACGAGATCATGAACATCGGCAATTGAATCAGGAAAGCCCATCGCCAGCCCAGCCTGTAAAAGTTATCAGTACATCTATAAGCAGAGAAAGGTGGAAAGCGATACCAATCAGTCAATAGGCCACCAACGGGACCGCCAAGTCCTGTGCCCAACTGCGTGAATGAGGGTGTCGATTGAGGGTCGAACTCCAACCATGACACTTACTCCTTTGAATACACTGGCTATGCCTTGTGCTAAACCGCGAGTCTGAGGACCACTCATTATGTGCACAACATGATCATTTCGAGGGCTTACCCGCATGTCGTACATATCGCTCACGATGATACTCCAAAGAGTTTCAGTATTTGTGAAAGAATCGTGTGTGTGAACTTACGAGCCCACTGTGAGCAGTCCTCCCCCACCTATTCCCGACAACTGGCCATGTTTCATTGGGTTTCGTCCCGGAATGCTGAGTTAAAGGAACATACAAATCGGGCGAGTACAAGCATTTCCATGCTCTGGGACAGGCCGCATCCGAGCACGCCGAGCGCTGTAAGTACCAACGCCAACTGGCTTGCGCCCTTCCGGCCCAAGACATTGCACAGTCGGCCATAGAGGGGTGTAAATGTGCAAGTTGCAAGGAGGTATCTGAATCGGTGTATGAGCAATGGCTGATGGAAATGCAGGAGATCTCGTACCCTGTTCCAAGCCAGCTGGCTTGATTAAATTTCTTGAAATCTGAAGATATCGACGGCAACACTGTATATCATCCATAAGATAAGTGTGACGCCCAAGTGAAGTATGAACTCACTCGTCGGCACTAACGTCGCTGTGTTCGATGCCAGATGTTATTAGGATAAATATCAGATACAGTGAGTGACCAGACGAACAATTCAAGGCCTAACAGAATGAGCTTCACTGCCGTCAAATGGGAAAAGGCTCACACCGAAAGAAAGATCGCAGACCATATCCCTGCCAGAATACCGTACCGCGTTGACCTAGATAGTTCCAGAGGCCCTACATGAGCCTTTCTGGAGACATGTTGTCCGTGATTGCCCGCCTGTGTCAATAACAGAGGTTCCGTTTCTGACGCGGCTGTAGGCATTATCCGTGAAAATGGTATCGGTGTGGCGATTTCGTCAGATTTTCCTTCCTCCGGTGAGTGGCCAGTTCATAGTAGTAGGCGAATCGATTTTCCGACAATCGATGTAGTTAGATGACATAATATTACCAAAATGGGATAGTGATAGCTGAGGTTGTGACTGCAGCCACCATGCCAGACTTCATCGCCGCCGCCACTTTTTTTGACATAACTAGTCTTTCCTAGACAGACAACCATCAGTTGTACCTCCGTTCTGTAGTCTGTTGGTTATTGGAGGTCTTTGTTGGGAGGAAAACCTTATTATATTACCATCAATCCTGATTGTAAATGCATACAGAACAACCTAATAAGGACGCGTTTGCGCCCCTATACGTGGCTCTCGAGAACTGGTGTATAACATGTTTGAAATAGAAGGACCCATTCCTAGGTTCTAAGGTAGACGACGTTTGTGATCTGGACACTTGGACCCTGAACCCTGAACGTATCCCTGAGACTAGAGGCACGACAAATTAACGCTTCGTGTTCAGGCTGAATCTCTCATTCAAGTCATCACTTAGATATGAAGTGTAGTGCAATTAAGTAGCTTGATGTGATTGGGCAGTTCAGGCACCGCAAGCATGTGGTTCTCGAAATGAACTGTCTTGTTTGAAGCAGGCATAGACAGCGTGTAACACATGTCCCCACTTTGAGAAACTAGGCTCATAGAGGTCAGAGATTCAAGTCACGTAGCTTCAACTTTCATGTGGTCTTCTCATAATCCAAGTGAGAATTCGAGCTACTATCCTACTACATGCTCACAGAAAACTTACTTTGCACAGAATCTGGGTACGATATGTAACAAAAATTCCATCGTACGCAATGGGATGCTGGACCGGGCCGTACACACGAAGTGGTCAGATCCGAGCAAGTCTAACAGAGCCTGAGATCTGCAAGGCTGGGGCTTTGGGCGTGCTTAAAGTTGGCTGCAGGGAGAGGGAGAGGGGGGGAGGTTGGGAAAGGATCAAGGGTTGAGAGGCCCAAAGTGTCAACGAATTTTGACGGAAGTTTAGCACTGGCTGGCTTGCCGTGATTTCGACACTGTTATTGGATTGTCTTGAGCGCATCGACAGGTAGAGGGGGTGGACGATATGGGCCTGTGGATCTGTCGCCGCACGCTGAAACCACCTCACCGTCTGACACACATAATGTGACGATGGGTCGAGGTCAATCGTTGCGTGATACGTATACAATCCAATTAGGTTGTCATGCTACTGGAAATGGACATCCTCCGCCCAGTCTAGTGGTATGGGATGAGGGACTCTAGCTTGTTTGAGTGGGCGAAACAGAGCAAACTCATAGCGCCGGTCAAACATCGTGGTGGATGAGCATGCCTACAAAAGAAGTGGCGTAAGGCTGGATTGTGGATCTGCTCCATATCGCAGTCGGAAGGGCCTGCCTGAAGCTCAACACTGGTATTGGGTAGTGGTATCGGGCTGGTTGGTAGCCGTGTCTGCAAATATATTTCACGATTGCATGCCGATGGGCTCGCTTTCTGTCCAACCCAGGCCATCTGTGTAATAAGGAACATCTTGTATTTATGCAGAGCCCTGGCACGCCTACGACGAGGGCGAACGGGTATCAAGGAGCATATCAAAAAAAAAAAGAAGGTGAAGATGATATATAGGAATACGTTAACGTCGCAGTGTCCAGCTTCACTGATCCGTCTGCTTGGTCTGCTTGGGGGGCTGAGATCCATCTCTCTCAGGATCCATACCACCATCCGCGGACTCATACGTCGAGAGACGACGTCTATGCCGCGAGCTAGGAGGCTGGACATCTTCAACGTCGTGGCCTCCCTCTGTAGCCTCTAGATCTCTGGGCATGGAGCATGGCGGAGGAGCGAGATCCTCGACGGGCTTTTGTCGCTCATCGAGACTTCGATCGGGGATCTAGGAGGTTAGTGTGAGTTCCGCAAAGCACCGTGTAGAAACGAGGAGATATACAGACGGGTGCACGAACGAGGAATGCAAGCAATGTTGAAATCGCGGAAAAGACGAACACGGCTCGGAGGCTTATTTCATAGGAGTCCCTCGCGATTATCTGGAGGTCTTGGGGAAGAGTCGCGACTAGTTGTGAGGAGTGGCGAATCTTCATGACCATCTATCGAGGTGTGTCAATGGGGTGTGGTATCTGACACATCCGCAGCACTCGAATACGAACCTCGTTTGCATCTGGTCCTGTGATTCTACGCCGAAGCTCTGTATCCAACTTCGATTGGAAGATAGCTGCCGATACGGCGACACCACCCACCTGTCCTGTTGCACGGCTTGTCAGACAGTCTTGACGCTCGTTCTGAGCATCGAGTGAGCTAACCTATTCCTCTAAAGAGTTGCCCGAAACCCGTTCCGACTGCCATTTGGGACTCTGTTCGCTGTCAGGACATACACAGCATACGAATCTCGGAGCTCGCATACCTGGAAGATGGAGGAGAAGCGCGACTGAGACGCTGAATAAATAGAAGTACCTTGACATGTACGGGAAGAATGACTTACTGAGCATCGTTTGTAGGACCACAGCATTGCCGAAGCCAAGGGGTGCCTAAAATGACGGGGTGGGTTCGGGGGGTGCTCAGAACGAATCGATACAATACTCACGATGCCCATCCAAGAAAGGAACGCAGGAGAATCTCTGCGTAAGGACGCAACGAGAGATGCTCCAATGAAGGGAAACCACCCAAATGTCATATTAATCATTTTATATTTGCCCGTTCGATGCATCATATAACCAGCGAAGACCGACCCAAGCGACATCGAGATACTGTTCGGGACCAGATGCATTCCTAATACATTCGTACTATTAAGCGCCAAAAGAGGAGGGCTGTGAGATTTGGATATTGGTTCGCTCACCTGCTGTAGACGCGCTTGTCGACATGACAGTCTGAAACCACATTGGGTAAAAGTAATTGACGGAGAAGTTGCATGTCGCGACGAGGAAATTCGATATCCCCACGAGGACCGGTATCTTCTGTTTGAGGAGTGCGGGCGCTAACATGGGTTCTTGTGCCACGTAGAGCTCTACCAACAGGAAAGCGATGGAGCTGACTGCAGTGACCGTGATTGAAGCGATGACTGATGGATTAGACCACTGGTATGACGTCAGTACCAAATTACAGATGCTGAACAGCCTGAGGCTCACCGGGAGACTTTCGTTGTACTTCAGGCTAAGGAATACGAGAGCCGCGGCAACCTGTGGAATCATATTAGCGAAGATGTAAGTAGAGGGCAGGCCACGCACCGAGATGAGAAGCGTGAGAGTTCCGCCATAGTCGATCCTCTTCAGGATGTCCTTGGTACTCTTCCCCTTGCCCTAAGAAGGATATTGATATGCAAGTGGAAAATATGACTTAGGAATTACTAACTGGGGTGACGTAGTGGTGGAAGTGGGACGTCAGCGCGAACGAGATCATGAACATCGGCAATTGGATCAGGAAAGCCCATCGCCAGCCCAGCCTGTAAAGTTATCAGTACATCTATAAGCAGAGAAAGGTGGAAAGCGATACCAATCAGTCAATAGGCCGCCAACGGGACCGCCAAGTCCCATGCCCAACTGCGTGAATGAGGGTGTCAATTGAGAGTCGAACTCCAACCATGACACTTACCCCATTGAACACACTGGCTATGCCTTGTGCTAAACCGCGAGTCTATGGACTACTCAGTATGAGCGCAACGTGGTCATTTCGAGGGCTTACCCGCATGTCGTACATATCGCTCACGATGATACTTGGAAGAATTTCAGTATTTGTGCGAGGATCGTGTGTGTGTGTGAACTTACGAGCCCACTGTGAACAGCCCGCCTCCACCTATTCCCGACAACTGGCCATGTTTCATTCGATTTCGTCCCAGAATGCTGAGTTAAAGGGACATACAAATCGGGCGAGTACAAGCATTTCCATGCTCTGGGACAGGCCGCATCCGAGCACGCCGACCGCCGTGAATACCAATGCCAACTGACTCGCGCCCTTCCGACCCAAGACATTGCAAAGTCGGCCATAAAGAGGGGTGAATGTGCAAGTTGCAAGAAGATATCTGAGTCGGTGTATGAGCAATGGATGATGGAAATGCAGGAGATCTCGTACCCTGTTCCAAGCCAGCTGGCTTGATTAAATTTCTTGAAGTCTGAAGATATCGACGGCAACACTGTGTATTATTCATGAAACAAGTGTGACAGCCCAGTGGAATATGAACTCACTCGTCGGCACTAACGTCGCTGTGTTCGATGCCAGATGTTATTAGGAAAAGATATCAGATACAAGTGACCAGACGAACAATTCATTGCCTAACAGAATGAGCTTCAATGCCGTCAAATGGGAAAAGGCTCGCACCGACAGAAAGGTTGCAGACCATATCCCTGCCAGAATACCGTACCGCGTTGACCTAGATATCTCCAGAGGCCCTACACGAGCCCTCCTGGAGACATGTTGGCCGTGATTGCTCCCCTGTCTCAATAACAAAGGTTCCGTTTCTGACGCGGCTGTAGGCATTCTCCGTGTAAATGGTATTGGTGCGGGGCAGTTTCGTCAAATTTTCCTGACGCAGGTCATAAGCCTTGTAAGAAGGCCTTGGAGATTGATGATGTGAGCGTTGACGTCGAGCGTTCAAGCAAGCTTTCAAGTGGAAGCAAATTTCAAAAGGTACTGATCAGTGGCAGTGATCACGCCCTGAGAATGTGATGTGCTCTGATGTGCTCATTGCTCAAACTACAATAAATTACTTACAATAATTGGGGTCTACAGCGCCCACATATATACACGGACATTTGGTTGACCTATCTTCGACAACGGTATACATTTGTAACATTTAGCCTTAAAGAGCAAAAAACTGCCAGAGGTGTAGGTGTGTCCAACACCCGGGCCGGTTCCCTCACGGCTTCTATTTGATTAACCGGTCAGTCAGTGACTCAAGGCAATCTCGAAATACGTCATGTCATACGGCAGGGATTTGGCAAGATGATTCATGGGTATGTTCGGTCTATGGAGGCTGTACTACGACAACCCGTCAGTCTCAAGCAAATGTATTCACCCGAAGCGAGTAATGAAATTTTACGCCAAGAATTTCTACAACCTCGGTCCTGGCAAGGGCGGCCCAGAAATTTGGTGTTGGTTCGGACCACTGAGTGGCGACCCTAATACGCAGATTTCGGAGATAAATAAAGGCACGTACTCGTTCAGCTCGTGGCGTAGAATAATTGTCACGATCGATGTTAGCGGACGGGCATCTGCTTTCTCTGCTGAAAAAAATAATATGAAAAGAGAGGTCTAGTCACTTCTGAGCAACTTCTGAGTCAATTACACGTCACTACCGCCTAAAATTCAGGCCACGTTTATGGGCCATGGGCCATATTTTGACGATGCATCACATTGGTCATCAACATAAAAATTTCATGTCGGAGAAACGGAAGCACAGGACTCTCTGCAATTGTACAAAAGGGTCAAACGGCTAACTCGCCTGAGCTTCGTCGTGAGATCGATCGTATATGTATGATGAAGTCCGAGTCCAAGTACTCTGGTTACATCACGGTCCTAATGAGTGCTTTCGGCGCTAATAACGTGTATAGGTCCCGACAGCTGCTGCGCAACTAGGGCACAAGCTGTTGATCTGCGGAGCTGGCGGACAAGTACCCCATCAATCAAAGCAAATAACAGAGAAAATCACAACAACATACAATACTGTTCGGGATACCCTCGGCTGAAGAAACGATGGAGGTATCAATCAGGAAACGAAAAGTCCAGGAAGTAATAGCTTGACTCACTATTGCGCACAGGTCTGGGTGCATCGAGGGGGTTGACAGGTCGAAGGATGGTAAGGGCTGAACTTGCAATATTGGTTGCTGCAGACGACCTTGGGTTCCGGTGTTAGTTGCGAATTGATTGATTAGAATTGTCGGTTTACCACTATATCGGGCTGCCATACAGAATGAAGATTAGAACAACTCCAAATTTCGGCACCGACAATCACGTACGAGCTGTAAGATGTGCCCACAACGAAGGTAGTTATTAGCAACGCTGAAAGGCGACAGAGTTAAGCGACATCTTGTAAAGAGGGTGTAGGCAACTGACTGGCGTCTGCGACACATATTTGGGAGTTTTCAAGTCTCAGGGGGCGGAGGCTGGTGGTTGTCGGAGAAAAACGAAGGTCGGAGGGGTTGGGAGGAATCTATCAGAATCCACAGAGCTTAAATACCGCTGAATTTTAGAATTGAGAAGGCATACCAAAAAATAAACGGCAGAGAGCGCTCGGCGTGTTCTGGAAAGCGGCGTCGCGGTACGTATTGTGCCGAAATCTATGGGATTAGTTCAACATGGTGGCATCACAGGATGGACAAGTATGAACCAAATTCTCGGGAAAGCTTGGCGGCTTCAGCAGAGGATAGACAATGGAACGGAGCCGGGGGATGTCATGGGCCGCATCAACATGGCACAACTGAACTGGTTGGGCTTGTGAGTAGTGGCACTTAAGGGATAATTGATTCAATGCAACAGCATAATTAGATTAGCATTGGTGTTCGCGCAGCCAGTACACGGCGTTGTGAAGCCAGTAAGGAGTCAGATCCAGGACGGGCCATTAGAAGAAATTCATTCCGACTCAGAACCCGAACCAACAGCCAACAGTTCAACACTGGGCTGAGTCTTGACGTAGGCGCATGGAAACTTGAATTGGTGTGGCGATCGTGCACTCGTGTACAACGATGGTGACACGACACCGTGATGTCTTCCGGTGCAACGCTGACACCTTGAATCTTTCTGAAAAATATCGCACTGTGAAGCTGATGGAATTCTGATATCTATACATGACGAGTTGACATACGGTTTCAGTGTCTCGGGAACATCGGAACCAGTGGTGAAGCAAGACAGAGTCATGGTCAAGTCAGGGGTTTCGGAAAAGGCCGCATGAGTTGACACAGCCACCTTCGCACACCTTTGCACACCACCACTTTTAATTTACTTAGACATACTGCAACTTTGTGTATTCCATCTAAGTATGCGCCAACCCATACCAAGTTACAGCTGCACACCCACACTTCAATGCTGGAAACTTCAGTCAGGAGAGTAGCTTCTCTATCGACACCAGTGAGTCGACATATCGTGGCGATCAAAGAGCGGCGCTGTTGTGTCGCAGATAGATGTCTGGCCTTTGACTGATTGTCCAGGCCTTAGATCACATCTCTACCCCCCTCTGTAGCATCATGGAAACCCGGTGTACAATATAAATATAACAACCAATCAAATTCCTTTATGCTTGCACATCATATCTAGGAGGCACAAATGAGCTGCGATGAACACAAGACAGCTGAACAAAAAAAACTTTGGGGTAGGTGAGTGAGCCAAGTCAATCTGTTGACGTCGTAAATTGAAGCCACTATTTCCGATGTGACCGGCATTTGTCTATGGAATCAAGATCTTATCAATCCACGGAAAAACACCCTCCTCGTATGCTAAAGATCAACTACGCGACGCGAACCTGTGGCACGGTAGCAAACATTGAGCAATTCATGGCACATGTCTTTCAATTCGAGAGGGACCAAATCTCAGCAATACGACAACAAGATGCTGTCAAGATCTTACAATGCTCAATGGTGAGGTCAGTGCGAATTGTTTCGAATGCGGTGCGCTTGATGATACAGATGGTCGATTGGATGGGCACTTAGACGTGCCAATACCCCTAACTAGACGGCGCCTTAGTTTGTGCGCATGGTCATGTCGAACTCAAACAGACGAACGGACAAAAGTAGATGAAACGATCTAAAACTCGACGATGGAGTGGCCTATCCTGCCACACCAGACGCACACGCGGTGCAGTGAACCATAAGTGTTGTGTGATGCACACTGAAAGAGATCCCAGAGCAGGTAACGGCGTTGTACCACTTATCAACCAGACATCACTGGATGTGTGGTCAGCTCCGAGTGGCGGGTTGAACTCGTAAATCCTGTTGTCAGAGCCCATCAAAGTGTTGCGGCAGGTTAAGCGCAGTGGCGACGAACTAAGACCGAGAGAGTCTAAAGAGAGTGGCGTCGAGCTAAGACGCTAACTTAGAGAGCGGGCTGGGGTCCGCGGGTTCAGTAGTGGATTAGACTAAGGAAACCGTGGCCCCATGCAACGAAAATAATATACTAATCATGTGACAAAAGCTCACTTCCGGTGTCCGCATGTGTGGCGCCGACGGGCTGTGGCACTCCCCATCATCGACGACATGACACTTGCTTCAAAGTCGAGGCCTGCTATCCTCAAAGTCATCAAGCAGCTTGGCGAGCACTTCAAGCTGCGCCACCTTGGTCCTACCACTGGTCTTTTGGGTGTTCGTGTCACTCGTGATCGTCCGGCTCGCAAGTTGCGCATTGACCAGCGTGCCTTCGCGGTTGATGTGCTCTCTCGTTTCCAGATGCTCACATCGAAGCCTGTGTCCACCCCTCTCGATCCGAACCTGCGCCTCTCCAAAGCCCACTGTCCTCAGACACCGGAGGAAGTTCAGGAAATGAAGCAATATCCCTACATTCAAGCGACGGGCGCCCTGCTGTATCTGGCTATGTGCACATGACCTCCTGCTCCCCATTTTCATCGACGTCCACAACATCGACATGCCAAAGGGGGTCCTGATCAAGAAGGGGGGGATTTCCCTCCTCAAGGGCAGGCAGTAGTTCAGGAGACGGTGGTTGAGACTCCACGTCGGGTAAGAGTGGCGAAATCTTCAGGCACTGGCGCCGTACTGCATCATAGTAGGAGTTATTGGGATTCCAGTCGGGGATCCGGGTTCGCTGTGGGCGACGTTCAGGTAGAGGCGGCGGTGCAGCATCTGCCTGTGGATGTGGCGCGGGCGCTATCTGCGCTGGTGCAGGAGGAGCAGGATCAACCCCAGCGGGATCCGCATCAACTCCGAAAGGTGCTCCCACCA